>VNJS01001775.1:0-27012 GCA_008042575.1 Drosophila watanabei | reverse complement strand
CTCTCTCCCTGCCGATCGTCGTTACTCTCGTCGTCTTTGCAGAGTTTTCGTCATTAACTCGCTGTCGTCTTTGATTCTCTTGGTCGTTCTCTTCTTTGGGATGTGTACATCAAGTCGTCTTCTCGTTCTCGTTGTCCAGGGCGTCGTCAGTGTAATAATTAGTAGGTAGTGATATTGTTAAACCACTCCCACATTTATATAAGCTTCTTCTATATTTAAAGCTAATGCCATATGCACATTTCAATCTCAAAACTCGGGATAAAAAGTAAAAAGGGGCGAAAGGTGGCGGTGGAAAAGCGGAAACTCTCGCTGATTTATGTGCTAGTTTTCCTCGCTTTTTTGCGCTTTCCTTTTTCGTTTTTGCCTTCGCTAACTAGTTTTTGAGAGTTGCGCAGCAGCATTTTACTCCAATTAAATTTTCATGCCATATGAGCATTTCGCACTGCAACTGGAAAAACAAGGACGAGAGTGGCACACAACGCGACGCTATTTTCAATTTCCGCTGCACAGAAATAGAGAAAGGAATGCGATTTTTAACACAATTTCACTAGCCGGGCGAACAACGGACTGCGAGTGTATCGGTGTGTGTGCCACTGTGAGTGTGCGAGTACTTGGCATAGAAACTGTGGACGACTAAATACAACAGGCCAGGCCCCATGCACACTCGTATACTCGTATATCCCCGTCCAATTCCGGCGGACTCGGAGCCGACGACCCGTCACATCGACCCAGAAAGCCCTTCGCCTTACTCACCGACTGACAGTTCAAGTCAAAATGCCCTTTTATTGAGATTTAAGCATTTTTGGGTCATTTCCGAATTGTGTTTGCGCAACAGAGACAGCCTCGTCCGGCGAGCGAGAGGGCGCGACCAGTGTTTAAATATTAAAAACCTTGTGCCGAAACTACTAGGAAGCCCCAAAAATCAATAACCCACAGCGGCCAGAGTTGAAGGCTAAACGGTGCCCCTACAAAAAATGAAAATAAAAATAAAGGGCAGCGGAAAAAAGCAACATTTAGCCAACAACCAAAATGGGCATTTTGCATGCATAGATACATGAGCGCTGCGAAGGATAGCCACACACGATGAAAAAGGATACACGAGGCCTGCGAAAAAAGCAAGGCTTCTGCCAACCGAAAACAATAAACGGGAAACAAAAAACTTGGTTAAAAGCTTGTTTTATTGGCATTTAGCCTCATCTTGTTTGAGAACACAATATAACATGATATTGTAATGTAAATTGTTAAGCCAACACTGTTTTTTTCAGCCTTGGCTTTGAGTTGTAAAGTCGGGATTTCATTACGAGTGGATTTTGTACGTAACATACTAGTGATTCAGTGTACGTTAAGTTATTTAAGAATGGTTGTGAAAAACTTGAATGAAAAACGGATTGAAGTAACTAGTAAATCACGTTACTTTTAAAGTGTTCATACGATCTTTATTTAGACATTTGACTCTTCAATAAAATGTCAAATGTCAAGTAATTTTTAAACATCATATTAATAGTTGAATTAAAATGCAATATTTAGTTTCATGGATTAATTTGACACAACTTGTGCAGGCAATAATGAGTATTATTATTTGTCGATGTTTATGTGCTATTTTGGCGACATTTTAAATTTATTTACATAAAAAGTTGTAAAGACATTTTATTAAAATTATTTCAACCTCTACTGTTCAAATTTCGCCGAAAGAACTCCCAAGAACTTTCGTTTCTTCTTTGTAAATGTGTGCACCATTACTATTGTTAAATCTGTAAATTCTGTACTTTACAGAAAACTCTGTAATTATTTAACGTTATAAGCTTTAAACTTCTGCTAAACTTTACGATAAGGTTTTCCGGCAATTATCCTTTCTGGTCAAATGGCTATTAGAGACTTGGGCAGTCAGTGTGGAAAATAGTCTATAACCAAACTATTTAATTAAATTTAAAAAGACAAACATAAAAGGATAAAATTTACCTTTAGGCAGAAATTTTAAAAGTAATATAACATATCCTTAATGCTGCATTCTGAAGAAAACAGTCGGTAAAAAGTATGTCGTTTTAATCGGAGCTCCACATTCGCACAATACGAAATCGATACGAATTCGGTTCCCAAACCCATTATGGACACGAATACCCTCTATAACATCAATCAAATTTAAGTACCAGACATATGTATCACACCGTTATCCAAATGGGGAACCGGTTTCCATTTGCTGGCCGACATATCAAATATAAATTACCATAATGCGACCGACATTTTATTCGGGGTTTCCGTGATACTTTCACTTTGACTTTTCCCCTCCGCGGCTGTTTTATGGGAGCCTCCTTTTGAGCGAACTCTTCTCCGGGCCATTTTCGCTGCTCTTGGCCCTCTCGCGTGTACGGGCTTAATATATCGCGGCCGTATAATATATGGAACGGTTAGTACCGCTGTTTGCCTTGCGTTGCATGATGAAAATGGAACTCGGAACTCGCTGGGCAAAGGCAAATTACATATGAGTTTAGCCCCCATTTTCCAGCGAACGACCCGCCGTTTGGCTTGGCCTTTTTGCAGTCGCTTCAAGGCCAAAATAGTGGTCAGGCCGTAGTCGGTCAAAGTTGGTTTCTGTTTGGGTTTAGCCCGGCAATTACATTGTGCTGTGCTTCCCTTTTTGGAGGGGGTTAACTCTCGGCTCTAATGAAAAATGTTTTGAGCAGCCGTGCTGCTGCCTTCCATGTTTTCATAAATAATTAAATTTCTCGTTTTGTTTGGCCTTTGTGAGCGGCGCTGGCGAAATAAAAAATGAAATTGAATCGGGCACAGGGTCGCCACTAATTAGGAGCGTATTTCATTCGGACTTCGTTCACCGAACGAATGCATTAAATTTGCAGAGGAGTCGGGGAAGGGGACCAAAGTTTGAGGGTCCGTCGTCAAGTGGCTCCGTGTCAAGTTGCTGTTGCCAATTATGCAAAGTTTCGGACGGCTGCCTGACTGGCCCAATGGAAAACGGAAGCTTGGCCTTTTTTCTTCTTCAGTTTTATTAAATGCTGAACAGGACTTGAAAGCCACTGTGGCAGAACTTGTAAATAAATAAGGGTCCTTATTGCTATAGCTATTTTGCATTGTTTATGAATCACTATTTGTAGTTACTATAACTTATTTTTTTGCTTGTATGTTTAATAATAGAACATTGGCATTACAAAGAATATAATTTCTGGCCATTCCAGTTCCAAAATTGGTAAGTTTTCAAATAAAAATATTACTATTATTATTGTGTTGGTCAAGAGAACTTTGAATTTGAATTTTACATCGATGGAGATGTGGTCCGATGCATGTTTATAATATATGAATAAAACCTTGCTTAAGCTAACAAAAAAATCGTGTATTTGTATACCAAATATAATAAAACCCTTTTAACTATTTAAATTGTTAGACAAATATTTAAAGTCCTGTACCAAAACGGCAGCGCAATTTTCACTCTGTCAGTTTGGCCACAATTACCCGAAAAACAACTGAACAATCTGTAGGGGAATAATATAAATAAAACTTTGTCCTGATTAAATCGATGACAGCCTTTTCTGGCAAGTTTCGTTTTTCTTCTTCAGCTCGCCTCGGTTCCTTTTGTTTTCTGTTTGATTTCTTTCTAAAACGAAATTGAACTGTGCCGGTGGCAGGCCCAAGAGGGCTGTTGTTTGTTGGCTGTTATGGCCCGGCCACGCCCCCTTTTTCGCTTGGAGAGATGTAACTTCTACGGGCTCTCCGTGTCTACGTGTCCGTTGCGCTCTGTTTGCGTGAGCCGGCGAAATGCAAGGACCTCCGAGCCGGGCTCCGACTCCGTGGTTTTTCCACTCACATGCCGTTTCGTTTTCTGCTTTTCTATTTCATTTTATTTCCATTTGTTGTTGCCAAAGTTTATAAGTTTCGCAGCATTTCTTGCTGGGCCATCGGGTTTGGCCGCTGTCCCAAAAGCCAAGCAGCAATTTGATCAACTCTTGGCGCCAGTCTTTAATATCTTTTCAATTTTTTCGCTTTTCTGCTCAAAGACTTTTGCAGTTCCTTCATATTTGGGAGGGAAAACCCTAGCAGAAGTTTATTGTTTTTCTTGCTCGGAGCTTGTTACACGCCATTTAGTTTCACTCTGCATATGCAACGGGAGGAGGAAAATGTTTGCCGGAGCCACAGCAAATGCGAAATGAGAAAATATTCCGACTTCGCTTAAAAAAATTCCTGCAGATTGCTGTACTTCCCCGCACATGACAGGCCAAGTTCCCCATTCGCAGACAAAGTTGGTTCGAAATCGAATTTCCTTGGTCGCAGCAATTGCTTTTTCGTGTCTAGTCTTCTTTTTACAGCTCAGCGGCTAATTTAAAAGTTTTCCATCGTGAAAATCAAAAGATCCTGTCACAATTTGTATTCTTTGATGCCAGGCCAGACGAACGGCAGCCAGAGGTTCATAAATTTTGTTCCATTAGCAAATCGCAAACATCTTTCTTTATTATTTGTACAGCTCAAGCTTTAAAATAGCTTCGAAAATATTTTTTCTGCTACCATAAATCGTTGCTCTGTCCCACTGGTGGCAATTGTTATCTATCGGCCTCGATTTGTGGCTGTCACAAAAACGCCATCAATTAATTTAAAAACTGAACTTTCAATAAAGAATATATGTACATGCAACTGCACATAAGCTCGCTTAAAGGTATTTTAGCATTTAAATTGAATATGCCTCAGAGCCGCACAGCAAATATGAAACTGTTTTTATGAATTTGTTGTTTGGCGTAATTTGATTTGCATAAAACCCAAATAAATTGCCAAGATAAAACTTCGCAAAAGCTTTGACAGCCCCGGCCTAGACAAATGAAAAAACGAGAGACGTGACACACTCGGTTACTGGCCACAGAAAATCAAGTGCCAATAAATTCCAAAAAGTTCACAATAAACACGCGCCGGGCCGAGAGTACAGGGCCATGTTGCAAACTGAAACAAGTGGATATCAAATCGAGCCAGCTCATACAGAAGTGAATGAAAACAGAAATAGGGATAGGAGCTCTTGCAAAATATATTCGCTTGCCAAGGCATTTATATATTTATTTGGTATTTAAAAAATTTTAAGGAAAAATGTTCAAAGAACTCAATTTATATAACATGCACATATTTGTGTTTTTAAAATGGGGTAATATTTTATTTAAAAAAATATCAAAACAATATTTTGAAATCTCAACATAAAGTCAAGTCAAGTTCATAATATAAATATTTCAATATGTTGATTTAAGCTTCTATTACAAATGAAATAAACCTCTTTCCGCTATATATTTTGCTTTCCCGCGATAGAGATTTTCCTAATAATACTAAAAAAATGTTATAAATCAGCCACTGTTCCAGGTGTATCGCTCGCTTTCTAAAACCCCATAAAAGCTATTCATAAATGGTCCATGGAAATTTATGCCCTCACCCAATTACGAACTCCCCTTTCGCCACTTTCTCCAACTTCCCGCCTCTGAGGGGAATTTTATTTTCTAATAGGCGCCAATACCGCTTTGATTGCACGCTCACCGAAAACTAGGCCACAGAGTACAACAAAAAGCAGGCGAAGACAAAAATTGAGAAATTGAGGACGTCGCCGTTCGCTCCTTGCTCCGCTTTCTCACCATTTTCCCGCATTTCCCAGCGCTTTTTCCGCTTTTTCCGCATTTTCCCCTTTCTCCCCAGGCAGCAGCTTGTCAAGTGGCTGCTTCAGAGCTCACTGTTCTGAGCAATGTGGGCTAAGTTGAGCTCTGCTCGTCGTCTATTGATTGCATTAAAGGCGGAAAAACTGGAAAAGCCGAGGAAATATACCGTGTACGCACATTAAAATTCAATTTACGTCCGTTCGATTCAGTCGCTGCCGCCTGACAGTTTGAACTTTAATTAAAGCCACCAACGACAGGGTGATAAGGGTCATTGATTAGGAAAGATGGCCCGCCAGTTGGCAGGCACGTGTGCACGTCCCACCGAATGGAATGGGAAAAGGCTAAACAACACATCCACACATCAGGCGGACATAATGAAAAGTCAACAGGGAAAAGGCTAATGCTGATTATGTAATTTATTAGACCACAAATCTTCTTTTCGTCGAAAACTTTGCTGGCTTAATTAGCTGATTTAATGAATGTGTATATTATTTTGTATACTTGGAAAAAATAACTTAAAATTAACACATTTTTCCGAGTGTTGCTCATGGATATATTCTGTTTATTCAGGTGCAAGACATTGCCAAAATTTTTGACTAATTAAGTCATTCGGCGAGCAGCTGAGCTGGGCTGAGCGGAGGTGAAGAGCTGGCTTCGTGGCTGGCTGACATTTCTGGCCGTAATGTTCGGGTGACACGCAAACACGTAGACAATCAACGCCATCAACGGCAATGACAATGGGGATCCAACCCATTCCGAGGCCCAAACAGAATAATTCCCGGAGTCGGGCTCAGCATATTTGAAAGTTTTGTCGCAACACTCCGAATAGTTGTTACTGCAACAGTGCCATTATTATAGTTATTTGTCAGCATTAGAGCAGTTGGAAAGTGGCTCTGACTAAACAAATTAGCACATTTTCATGCTGTTATGCAATGGAATTGCTACTTTCTTGGCCGCAGGTGACAGGCAGGTGAAGTGTCCTAATGAAGGTATGAGGAAAAAGGCTACAAATGGGCTGTAGCCATTAGTTGGATGGGGTGGATTTCGGGCCGCATAATTGGAGGTAGAAATCTGGGAAAATGGGGATGGAATTACCCGGGATGCCTTTGCTTATTTCCCAGTTTATTTGGGATAAATTACCAAATTAGTGGCTGGTGCTTTGTGATTGTTAAAGTTCGAGAGCTGTCCGTGCATTTGAATATAAGAAGAGTAAACCTTACGTACCTCTTTATATAAAATGATTCGAAAAGACATGACTCTCTAATATAACAAAATTTGATTTTAACTTAAGCAGACTAATCCGGCTCGAATGGCCAATGTCTGTGTAGGGTGGCTTCAGAAGCCTAGATAATCTCTCATCTCATTTAGAACTGATTAGCCTAAATTAATTTAGTGCTTTAAAGAACTTCATAGAGAGAGAAAAAAGAAATTTGAAGGGGGACCTCTTTTAGTTTATAAAACCCAGGTTGACATTAGTTACTGAACATAAGTTAATAAAGATTTATCGATTCATAAGCACCAATACAATTTTATGTCAAGTTCTCATTTCTTCTGTTGAACTCTAATAAAAAATTAATTAAAGTTGTAAAAAATGTATTTATCAGAGTAATTGATGCAGATTTATGGCTGAAACTATATTAAAAACCATGCTAACAAAGTAATAAACTTTAATTTCCTCCACCCATTAAATTAAGAGAAAAAATCATTCCCTTAAACTAGTTATGCACATTTTACGGTCTCTGTTTTATGGCACTCACCAGTCCCAGTCCCCCAGCTGCCCCCAGACTTTGCGTTCTGCCACTTCCCCTTGCCTGGCTGCCTACACAGCTTTTAATTAAAGCCACCGAAATGCAGCACACAGGAGAAAAACAAGAAAAAGAGAGACACGTTTTACTGCAACCAATTAAACCATAACGCATACATTATAATTTTATTTTAATATTTATGTGTTTTTTGCCATGCGCCCCAAGTGTGTTTCTGCCTGTGTATGCCATAAAACGGCGCCCAATTACTTAAAACTAGCAAAAAACCCCCACCAATGTCCCAAAGTCCCCGAAGTCGTACAATTTTCCTTTGGTAAATATAAATATCACACCTTTTCACCCACCTGAGCGCACACACAGTACATATCCGTGGCTTGGTGGAACACATCCCAGTTCTGCTCCAAGACAATGGGAGCTAGTGGAGCCTCATAGTTCAGCTGGTCCTGGCTGCGTGTAGTGTAGTGTATTCCAAGTAATCAAAAATGCAAATCGAGCCCATGAATTTCGAATTAGTTTTTAGCCCGGCAGGACACGGACTGGGGGGTTGAGTGTTTAGGCCACGCGGATTTTAGGCTAACGAACACACGTACGCGGCTCGGCCGTATCTCTCGCCGCCCCCGCAGATGTACGTGTAACAAATTTGTATCAGTTAGGCCGTGGCCAGGAGTATTCGCTTCCCGGCGGCGTTTACCTGGTTTACCTGTACCAGTGCAACCAAAGCGCCAGAACGAAAAAACCCAAAAAAGAGTACAGGAAAATAGTTCACGGCATTGCGCGTGGGGCAACAAGGCAGAGATGGTTGCGTGAGGCCAATTAAGTGTTTGAGTTGGTGATTCAGATCATTTGATGAACACTTTTGCTATTTAACTCTACAAGAAAACTTTTCGCAGAAGTAAGAAACTACAAAATTATCAATATTGTAGCATTTGATTTCTCTTTAGAATTTTCTCGATTTTTAAGAATATACTATGGTAAAAAATACCTGTTTATATTCATTCCATTGGTAACTTAATAAAAATTACAAATTCCGTAAAGCATACATTATATTATAATACTTATATATCGTGAGAAAGTATTAAAAAGTGTCTTAAATTTTGTAATCTAAAAAAATCACGAAGTCAACTCTAGGATCAAAAAGGAAGCTTTAGCTGTAGCGAGGCTTGTGATTTGTGGCCTCTGTTGGTTTTTGGCTCGGGCTCATCCGCGCCCCCCTATTCGCGCAGTGTACGTGACGCGCATTTTCGCAAGTCTGCCTATCAAATGTAAAGTGCCGGCAATTTATATTTGAACGCAGCGGAAAGTGGAAGGCGGCTGTGGAATTCTGGCCGACAAAGCCAGGCAAATCAATGTAAATATTTTTGAGGAACACGCCGCAGAGAAAAGGGAGAGAAAACCTCGGAAAGGTTAAAGCAATTGTGGAGGGGAAATTCAGGCCAAGTCAGGAACTGCATTTGTCGGCTTTGGGAAGCTTTCTTTCTATTTTTCCTATATCTCTGATTTTTCTCCTTTTGGTTTTCTGCCTTGGCCCGCTCCCAGTGGCATTTTCAATTTTACTTTATATGCAAATTTGGCATTTTGTAGCAACTGCTGCCATTGATAGCTCTCAGCCTCTCTCGCCTCCTGCCGCCCGGTATCTTTTTCAGCTTGTTTCTCTAACCCGTCCGAAGAGCGGGTCTTTAAGCCAGCTTTACTTTCCAGCTCGCATTGCATTTGAATTTCTATAAATTTTTCATTTTCCATTTAGTTGCAGTGCCACACCGCAAAATAAAAACGACCAAACAAAATCCCTCAAATTCCTGCAACGTGTTTACGGCTGTTTTTCTTTCATTTAAAATGTGTGTTTTTGGGCGTGGTCTATGAATTTGCAACGAGTCATTGGCACACATTGTGGTCATGCAATGAAAATAGATTAAATATCTTCAAGTGGAGCTTAAAGAATTTAGTTGTGGTGCCAAGAGCCTGTTTGAATTCTTTCTGAAAGGTTTTCATACAATCTTCTCAATAAAATGTTTCAGTCACCTATATGTTTCTATAGAAGATAAGTTAATACAACTCACAGATTTTGCTTTGGAATGGTTTAAATATATCACAAATCTATCTACGTCATCAAGTCTCACAGGCAGCCAAAGCCCAGCTTTTCACCATTAATCTAAGAGCTAAGGAGCTCCTCAGTCATGGCGACCCTGAGACACCCCTAACCACGCACTAATGGCACTCTGCCGCTGCTGACAAAGTCTAAAAAGCCGCCCGAAAACTGTTTGCCATGGTTAGACACTGTCGCCGCCGCTGGCGATGGGCAAAAGTGTCAAAGTGCTAAAGTATGTTCAAAGATTCATAAGATTAAACGCAAAAGCCCATTCCGCCCTATCTCGTTCCCTTAGCCCTGTCATCTCTAAAGGTATCTCTGATGTCTCTGCGTTCAGTGGACGATAGCTAAGCTCTGCCTATAAAAGGTAGACGAGACTTTAACCTGACTTTATCCGCATGCTTTCTTGGGTTTTTTCTTTGATGTCTATATTGAGTCAACACAGCGAATATATATGTTCTGGTACTTTATCATATGATATACATTTGATTTTCATTTAAAGAAAATAAATATGTTAATCAGGATTTAAACCTTAATTCAGTTGCTTTTTAAACAACAAAACAAACAGCAATTTGTT
This sequence comes from Drosophila watanabei, assembly GCA_008042575.1. Taxonomy (NCBI): domain Eukaryota; kingdom Metazoa; phylum Arthropoda; class Insecta; order Diptera; family Drosophilidae; genus Drosophila; species Drosophila watanabei. The sequence continues at coordinate 16,956 of VNJS01001775.1, read as the reverse complement.
TTTTAACAATACTACTGACACTCTACCGAAATTTACCTTGGAATATACTTTATCTGTAATCATGGAAGCTTTTCTACAATAAATATGTTTTGATTCAACTTTTCCTCCGTATATAATATTTTTTAAGTTTTCTGTTGCCTTCCACTGTGCGATGGGGCGTATGCGTGATGTGTGTGTGCCGCTTCCCAAGACGATGAAACTCATTATGCTCAGCTCGTAGGAAGCGAGTGCAAAGAGAAGTCTAGTCCTGGCGCCGAAGGCTACCAACGATGTCTGGCCAGTCCTTGAACTCACCTCGAGATTTTCATTTTGCCTAGGCCAATGCGTTTTCTGTATTAGCTTCGCCCCAAGGTTCAACGCCCTGCGGTTTTTCCTTTTCGCCGCTCTTTTTAAAGAACTTAAATGCAAAGACAGCGTGAATTTCCACTGCTGCCAGCTGGCCTCCTCCGTTCTTGCTCTGTCCAAAAGGCCAAGGCATAGGGAGCGCGAAAAATGTAAATTGAAAATGCAAAATGCTCATATGCAATTTGTTTGGTAGCGGAGCCGAGAGCGAGTCGGTTTCGGCCTTTTTTACAGTTTGCCGGGCATAAAAATCCACGACGGTCTACATTGTTGTCAGTTTGTAGCTTGGCTACAATCGCTTGCTTTACGACCACGCCCACACACACACACATACACACACATGGTGGCAGGGCAAAGGCATTTGGCATTTTATGCGAAATGTTTTCGCAGGGAAGGAACCGTCGGGATTCGGCATTATAGTTGTATGAGGTCCCAGCTTCTCTACCGCCTTTTCTACCAATTCCAACTTCAACTACAAATTCCCGCCGTTCCACTGGCTGCCTTGGCTTTAAAATTAAGTTTACATTTTTAATGTGGCGAAAAGGGATCTGCGTCAGAGTTTTATGTTTGCCAACTTTAATGGTCATTACTTTTGGCATTTCTACTCGCAAGCTGATGAGAAATAGTACAAATATTGAGATATAAAAAAGGAAGGAGTATGTGCAAATAAACAAAAAGTTAAATGATATGTGCAAATAATTTTGGGATTAAGTTATGTGAGTAAAGCTAAGAAAATAAATGACAATTTAATCCTGGTCGTAGATGAGATTATTTTGCATAAAGATAGATGTATAATGAATCTGATTCTTTCTTTACAAAAGTACAAATAAATGAAATAAGAAACATTTAAGAAACAAAAAATCTGAAAAAGTAAGAATAATAGTAGAAAGAAATATAAACTACAAGTATATATTTTCCTTTGGTTTCTATTTGGTTGAGCCAATACCCAATTATATATTACTCATACGCCACATAGTTGCAACCAGGGTCCGTACTCCTCGACCTTTCCCTGGGTCCTTCGCCTGGCTTGATTGAGCTGCGTTGGCCAAATCACGTTGCAATTGCCACAGACGAAGCTGAATGGCAAACGAGAGGAGAAACGAGACTCATTAGACCGAAGCGTGATGCGTGACACCAACTTTAAATTGTGGGAAGACAAGCGGCAGGACCTCATGCTTGTCCCTGTCCTCCCGTCCCAGTCGCCGCGTACTTCTGCCACCAGCCATTTCCCATTTCCCCCACATTGCAGCGTAATCTTGGCCATTACTCAAACAGGAGCTTCGCACGTAGACTGCGACTAAAAAAAGACCAGCGAAGAAATGACAACCAACAAAAAGCGGCGTACACTACAAAATGTTGTAAAAAATGTGTATATTATTTTTACAATTAGTTAGGAAACATATACGGAACGAAAGATAAAATTTAAATTAAATATTAGTTTCATGCAGAAAACTGTGTGTAACTTTAAATTTAGGGTACTATTAATTTTTTTTTTGCTAATAAGAAGTAATCAAAAAGTTGTAGAGTTTGACATAAAAAACATTTTGTTTAGTTTCACTAATAATAATATGTATAACGAAATTACATTTTCTAACGAGTAAAAATGCGTCGCACCAAAAAATTTTAAAGACTAACCCAAATAATATGCAACATAACCAAATGTTTTAAAGACTTTAAAATAATTTTTTTTGTCTCAGAAAATAATTACAAATTGCCTCAGTATTTTTATTGCAAGTGTATCCTGCTCTGCGGGTGACATTCGTAGTCTGTTTGTGTTTGCGTTGCCGTTTTCCCCGGCAGCTCCAGAATCCCATTTTCCTCCCTCCCAGTTTTTCCTACCCCTCGGCCTGGCGCCTCTGTCATTGCCACCGTTCGCTGTGTTCTCTGCCTTTGAAATCAGAATCCAGTGAAACTGCCTGCGCCTCCGTTAATGGCTTTGTTATGCTAATTTTTTGACGCCTTCTGGCCATTGGAGTCGCCTGTTGGCCCTTGTTGGCTTTTGATGCTGTTTCTTATTAATTTAATTATAAATATTTTTTTTGTCCTTTTGTAAACATTCAGGGAAATTAAAAACAATCTCCGTCTTTACTTTATATTTTAATAATTTCCATGCTGAGAGTGGCAATAAAGTTTTGGGTAACATGTTTAGTATTATATTGTTATCTAAGAACTAAGGGAATATTATATATTAGATTACATTATAAACTTACTTAAACATAAAATAAAAATTGAAGATGGTTCCTAGTTTTCCTTGTTGTCTTTTACTGACCTAGAGTCGTTTACTTACAGCTGTGCGACACAATGCCATCGATTTCATTGGGTTTCTCCATTTTCCTGCACATGCTGCCCTCCCAAAAAAGTGAAACTCTGTCATTTGGTGAAAGGGTCTTAGCTGGAAAGCCCTTTCATAAGCATCGCATAAATTCTTTGTCAATTGTGGCAAATTTTTAGCCACCCAGATTGTCAGTCGTCCTTTTCGCAATGCCTGGTGTAGTTTTCCTGCTTTCTCGTTCTCAGTGTGTGGATGTGAAGTCCTGTAGCTGTAACTAGAATTTGATTGTGTGAGCCAGAAGAGTGCATTGATTGGATTAGCCCTGCCGGCCATGTGGTCGGTCATAAATGCAATGAACCTGAAGAATAGTAAATGAAATGGCAACATGGAAGTTGTGGCACATTGCGGTAATTGTAAAAGGATTCTTTACAATAACAATGAGATTATTTTCAAAAGGGAAAGATACTTTTTTTGGCTAGGCAAATTTATTGCTAGTTTATATGAACAGTTGTGCTGTTTATTAAAACGATATATTTCTATAAATTTATAACAAATTAATCGAACTTTTGGTTGTAATAAAGCTTTCTTAACAGTTCTCAGTTAACGGTTATATGCGTATTGCAACATCTCCATCAAGGGGTTTTCTTATACATTTTAGTATTCCTTCTCAGGGAGATTCCCACTCAATGTCTCTCCTTTGAAGCTTCTTTCATTGTTTTTTTTGTACAGCTTTCTTGGTTGGCCTGTTTGCTGGCATGTGGCTTAGGAATGGCTTACAAGCTGCTTCCTTGTTTTTTCTGGCTCTCCTCGTGACCCTGCAGCCGATTATCTCGCAAGTTTCTATTCTCTCCTGCTCCTTCCTTATTTCTGCATTTAATCCTTCCAGTTCACAGTGGCCTTATTCATGATTTCCAGCTGGTTGTAGTGGCATTCTTAAGCTCAATCAAACAGGAACTGAATACGCATTGAATTAACAGTGCAAAATTCGTATTTTTGTGGACGCCTGTCGGAGAATGAGAATCCAGTTGAGTTTTATAATTAAAATTCCTCCAGTCCGGAATAATCCCCTTTGCACATAGATGCAGTTCGTGTAGAATTTAAATGGCGTTTCTGCAGAGTGTGTGGGCTGAAAATGAAACTTTAGACATAAAAGCCAGACCCCTTGAAATTCTTTTTCCCTGTCCACCCCTTCGGGCTTTATTGTTGCTGCTCGGCTAAAACCGTGCAGACATTTGGACGCAACTACTTGGAGTTTTATGCCCCGTTTCTGCCCTCTTTTTTCCATTCTTTACTCTGCCACATGGGAGGACTTTATGGCTCATACGTGTGGGCTCCTCTCGGAGCATATTGAAAACTCAGCATTGTTATGACTTTGAAACAAACTGAGGGCGAAAGCATCCTTTCTCCTTAGCCCTCAACTTAATGGCAGGTGCAAGCAAAAAAATGAGCGGCTGGAAAGGAAAGCGAGAAAAAAGAAAACTGTTATCGGTCTGCGTGCTCAAAAGCGCACTTGATTGCTCAAATCCTTTGTGTATCCCCTTTTAAGCCTTTTGTTTTCCATTATGCGCCGGAAGTGTTGTAAACACTTCAGCGCAGGACACGGGACAGCAGCCAAAGCCACAATAACAGTAACCCGAGAAAGACCAAAAGGGCAAGGAAATTCCAAGTCCAAGACAGCGTCTCAAGCGGCGACAGGACTTCCCCTGGTTTCTTTTTTCTACACAACAAAATATTTTCTTCAAGTTTGGAATAATCTTTGCTTGTATTTTCTCTATTTTAAAATGTACTCTAAGATGTCCCAAATAAGAAGAAAATTACTATAATAAAATATATAATATAAATTTAATTCCGAAAAATGTCTAATTCGAAAAACTTCAACATTAAAAGAACGGTATGAGATTAGTTTCCTGAGTGTATATGTAAATGTCCCGACATTTTTAATATAAACCAAGCTGGGAGAGGACACACGGAAATAAAGCATAATAATGTGGCATGACAATCCGAAGGAAGGGAGATGTTGGAAGGGGACGGGGAGATTGGGAAAAGGCGACGCGTGCCAAACGGGAAAACACTCATAACGCTCCTCTCCCTATTTTCCAGCTTCCCTTTCTTGAGAATCAGACCCTCGTGGGTTCTCTCTTGTCAATATGCTTCCCGCTCGACTTGTGCTATAATTGTGACTTCCCTCCCCGGAACTATGTGTGTCAGCGAGGGTTAAGGAATGAAGATTATGCCAGCCGGGACACTTTCAGTTACTTAGCTGGGGAGCTTCTGCTGCTCGGGGACCGAAGGACTGAAGGACTGGATCTGAGAGGCTTCCTTTTTTTCCTAGTCCCGTTGTTTTCAGCAACTTACAAGTGGCCAACGAAAAGTATCCCAACTAAAGCTAAAATAATTAGCTGGGGAGGCTAAGCTGGAATTGCGGAAAAATGAGAAGGCCACAGGGGAAAGCTCAAAAAGATAAAAGAGGAAAGTGGGCTGGGGGAATAGGGAATAAAATAAAAAGAAAGCCGGCTAAGGAATGGGCTAAATGTTCGGATATATTATTAGAATATGGATATGGAATTGAACTTAAAGGTCATAATAGGAAAAGTAATATAGAATAACATTGCAATAAAGAGTATATTATAGTATTTTAATCTAAAAAACATAGATATAAATTTAATGGATTCTCTTTATTATTTACATTATTTAAGAACCTTCAGTTTTTAAAAAGGCAATATATCCTAAAAAGAAAATACTTCTTATATATGCTTAGTCATTCGTGCACTTCCTGATGCCGAAAGACAACCCGTCAGTTCGAGTTCGCACCACTCATCTAGGTCAGCTGGCGGTCATTTCCTCCGACTCACCGCCAGCTCATTTTCCGGTTGACAGGACCGCTTTGATTCCAGCACATCACCTGACAATTTGTTGACTCAACTAATCTTCTCCTCCTCGGTCCATTTCCGCCCCCTTTCAGATGCCCGGAATGGGGAGACGTCACAAACACTGCCATCATCGGCTGTGCGGTTCATCTTCATCAGTGCTGCAGCGGCTGGTGGAGCTGCAGCTCCTCCTGCCGACGGTGCTCGTCCTGCTGCTGGCCACCACCCTCGGACTCGCCTGCCGCGTCTCCGAGTTCTCGTGCAAGGGCAGCGGGAACAGCGGCACCATTTGCGTTCCACTGGACAAATACTGCGACGGACGCAGCGATTGCGCCGATGGCAGCGATGAGCCCAAACATTGCTCCGGTGAGTAAATGCTGCCAGCTGCTATTGTCCTTTCCCCTCTCCTTTCTCAAATGCAGTACAGTAAACAGTCGAAGAAAGCGACAAAATAGGAGAATGTTCTGCCTCAAACTTGTATATTTGTAAGACAATTGGATCTTGATGTAGAATTCTTAAGAAATACAAAATATTTATCACATATATTCTATTAACATATAAAACAAATGAATTTTGTACATACCTTCAAACTTCAAATCACTAACAAAAATTTAAATACATAAATTTTCTTTGAATTATTTATGCAGTAAAATTTTTATCAATTAACTCTATTTATCAATTAACTATATATATACAACTTTTTTCATGGTTTGCTGTCCTTAACTATTGCGTAACTGCTGCTCACATTATTCTTTTTATTTATTTCCCGTCGACAGTCTGCAATCGCACATATTACGGCGATATTGGACGGACCTACGCCATAAAAGTGCCAACGCCACAGTGGAATAAATTGCCGTTCCTCTGTCACTTGACATTCACAGCATCCGGTCATGATCAAGGCGACATTGTCCAGGTGCGTATCGGTGTATGGGATACAGGTGGCAACGAGTGGGGTTGCTGGTTGCCAGTGTTGGGTAATTGTAGGGATGTACCATAAGTACTAAGTGTACATTTTCAACTTTACTTTTCCATAAATTCTTAGTACTAAATTAATTGCACGAGGATTATTGATTAGCTGGGAAATAGTTTAGGAATGTACCATAAGTAAATTAGAGTCATGGTTAGAGAGTAACAAACAATACTTTATTCAATTAGTAATTGTAAATGTAGGGTAAATGTTAAAATTAGAAAAGGTACCCTTATCTATATCATACATATTTATTTATAATGTGATACATAAGATATTTAAATTGGGAAATCCATCAAATATAATCTAAAATTGAATGCAATTGCAAAACGAACATGGAATAGTTTAAAATATGTTTTTAATGGATAAAAAGTAAGTTCTATAAATATCACTTTGATACCAACAGCAACTTTCTTTTTCCTGTAAAATGATTTATAGTATTGATTAAAACAGTTTTAGAATGTAAATCGGCTTACAAACATCTTTGAAAATTAACAATCTATATTAATATAAGTATCTTATTATATGCCATATTAACTAGGGAAATAACAATCAAGGCAAGACACAGAAATTTAAATGGTGTTCGACAGTATATCCTAAAAAACAAGACAAGTATATGTAAATCTTAAAACATTCTTTAATGATTCCGAACCAATATTACTTTTTTGTGGGAGAATACATACATTTTTCCCAGTGCAGACATTTTCTTTTTTCCCGCCACTGTGCTCTGGTGGTGCTGAGTGCGTGGAGTGTTTGCCCGGCTTGTGTTGTTGTCCGCTCCTCGTTGTCCGCTCGTCCCTCTGTCCGTCTGTTGGCTTTAGTGCGCCGTAGGCCAAAGATTAGCCGTGCGTCAGCGACATAAAAGTGCAATGCACACACACACATGCACTTGAGTGGCCGAACGGAGGGGCGGCGCTGCCGGGAGAGAGCACTCTAACGAGAGCCGAGAGCCGCACACACACTCGGCCGCGCGAGGAGGCATTGTCAGGAGGCAGCGACACGCACAAATGCACCGCCGTGAAACATTCCGAGACACATCCGCCCGGGCCTCCCCCTGCCAACAATAGCCAGGCCCCGATTTATGTACATATCGCATGAGGAGCTGTCTGTGCCGGCCATTCGCACACGGTATATGGCATCTGTCTGGGATTGAGCAAGACCGATTTGATACCAAAGTATTAAGGGAAAAAAACCTTCCAGAATCGAAAATAAGTGCATGTGAAATATTTGTTAAAAGAGTTGTAATCTTAAAAAAAAATTAATAATAATAATAAGCTTATGTTATATTTTATAATTAATTCAGAGGGTTTTTTTTTTTTGAACAATTTAAAATTTTTTTTTAAAAAACGTTCCCTATACTCAACCCTTGATAATATTCCACCTCAGAGACAGTTTTACTTTAAAATTTCTATTAAATATCCTGAACTTAATAATAGTCTTTCAAGTAATGTTCCCAAGGCAGTAAAGGGTATTTCGAAAGAGCCTAGCATTTTGGACCTTGTTAGGTAGAATGTCTTCATTACTCGCCTCGTCGGCATATCTCGTGAAATTTTTGGGGTTCAGGCATTTGGTGCGTGCTTAATTAGGACTCCCAGCGATTGCAAGTGAATCCTAGCCATCCATTTAAGCGGAATACTGCTCTTTAAAAAGCCCTCGGGGGTCCGAAGGAGACAGATGGATGGAGGAGTTGTTGGGAAAATAAGCAAACAAATCGAGCAGCTAGGCGGAGTGGCGGAGCCACCCACGTTGACAATGAAATTAGACCCGCTTCAAAACATTTTTGGCGAGCTGTCAGAGAAACGTCAATTTCAATTTCGAAAATAATTGATTTCCCTTGCAATTTGCGTAAACATCGCAATGAGCAGTTGAGTCCCAGGAAGTGCTAGTCAGCAAATCTGTTCCCCCGGTCCCCTGCCACCCCATTTGCTCCTTGAATTCTCCTCAAATCCGCTTGGGTGTCTCGCACATATTTCTGAACAAGTATTTGGAATGATATATGCAAAATGTTCCTCCGTGGGCTTTGCACCTTGCACAAATCTGTCAGGCATAAGTTATAACTTTTTATTTTGTGTTTCCGCCTTTGTAGACCACATTTTGTTCTAAATCGTGGTTACACAGGTAAAAAGAAATTTATGTTTTATTATGGGTTTTATTGTATTTATTCGTATTATATTTGCTATGACTATTAGTGTACCTTTTTCGGACAACGCGTTTGAGAAGAAAAAATTAAGGTATCGGTAATTATTGTAATTTTTTGTTTTAAGTTTTGAAAAACAAAGTGCTAATTTTTCGGAATAAAAAACAATAAAAATTTATTTTAATAATTTAATTTCACAGTTAATAGCTTATAATATTTATATAAGCATAAGCTCTAATATCAAATTCTTTCAGTAAGGTTTCATATGATACCACAAGTTTATACCACATAGGTTGTTTTATTTTCAGTGTATGTTTTTCTCTTCAACTCTTCATAGAACCATATAAATCATGCGGTTGGCTTTCTCTTGGCCCCACCCGTTTTCCCCGCCCTCCTTTTACTTTTTATACATATATATATACATTTTTTTATTTTTGCTGCTCACTCTGGTGCGTCTGTGTGGGAAATTGCTTGAAATAATAATGTTAGACACTGGGGAGGACAAGGCGCGGTGCTGGTGGGAAGGTGCTGCTGTCTGTTTGTACATATTGATTGATGATTGTCAGCCGGAGTCCCAGACCTTCGGAAGGGAGAAGTTTAAATTGCCTGGGACTACGCGCCGTTTACCCAAGGGCTAATTTTTAATGGAAATACCTTAACCCAAACTCCGCAATATGTTTGCTTTAATGTAATGGCCGTTAGCGCCAGCTATTTTCGTAATTTAAGCGTGTTTTTCATGCCCTCTAATGGACGGGAAAATATATACAACAAATCAACCAAAAAGAACATTTTTGCTGTAAAAACAGACAGTACTTTGCATAAATCACGTTTTTTCTTTGTCATAATTAAACAGAGTTAACCAAGCACAATTTTTATTTTTTGTGACCCTTTGTTTATTTGTGTGTGGCAATTTATGTTTATCAGCTACATTTTTTCTTGATATATTTATAAACAATATGTATTTTTTCTATATCTGCGTTTGTATGCTTATTTTATTACAACAATTTTAATGAAATTGATACAATCCTTGTGCGTACTGCTACTTCGGATATTATTGATGGAGTTTTATTTAAAGTCTGTCACCGCTTCTGTGGTCGATTACTTAATGGTTTTATGGTGTAAATACTTAACTTAAATGAAGGTCTAATTTACTGTCACAAACATATCAAGCAGGTCCCTTTTGCAGGTGCTTAAAAGTTTCGTTGAAAATTCACACTTTGTCACAAGAGCGAAACAGGGAAAGGCAGCATAAAAAATTCTTAGAAGGCAAACAGTGCACACAAATTATGCTTTTTCATATTCCCCGGAGATTTTTCAGGTTGAGGTCCGAGTCAAATTTGCGAATTCAAAAGTTTTGGCAAATATTTTTCGCTCCAGTCCAGTCTTCGTTTCTAATGAAGCCACAAATGCCATGTGCGATGTGGGAGCCCAGCCTCTCGTCAGGCCTCCAGTTTTTTGACGCTGTCACTTTTGCCTTTGTTTAATATTTCAAATTGGATGTGAAAATCTCTTCGGGTGCGTGGGAGTTGGGAAATTCGCCTAAATGAAAAGCAAGTGAAATCTGAAGCTGAACCCTTTTATTGGACTCTTTTTTCAAATTTTCGACACACACACATGCGCATTTATTTGCATATTTTATTAAGAGAAATACAGGCTTACACGGGAGTACATAATGTACATATTGCATACCAGATTAGACACTTGACTTTCTGCCTCACAACTTCCTCGGTTTGACCTTGACTTGACTCTCCGTCCAGGCAGTGTAAGTGCGGTGTTTCCTTCTTTATGGCCAATCAAATATGCAAACAGTGGGCGGGCACAATGAGGCATGGCGAGGTCCTTTACATTTTTCGCAAATGGAATATCATTTGCATAACTTTAGGCAAATATAAAATATAGTTTTAATACCCTGCAATAGCGGGCTAAACTGGGCTTTAAAGGATTTCGAGAATGCTCAGAAATGATTTACTTGCGCCGCAACAATATTAAGATGTTAAGTCTTTCGAAATTTCAACCATTTGACAGTGCTTCAAGTTAATAAAGTATGTCTTGAGGAGGAAGAGAGAAAGTAAGCTTAAACAAGTCGGGTAGAATAATTGATTTTTCTTTCATATTTACATATTTACTTTTAATGCATTGCATTAAAATTTCATTATAATATTTTCAAACTAAATCTATAAATATAAGTGTTCATAAATAAACATGAACTGTGTCAAATGATGCTTAAATCCTCACAAATATATATCACTTTATAATATGTATCCCTTTTTATTCTTTCAGATAATCTTCGATGGCTTTACAGTGGGCAGGTTCGACGAGGGCATGGTCGATACGGACGTGGATGGTTACGAAACGAACCTCAGTCCCACGGGCGAGCTGCCCGGCTGTCCCGAGGGCTTCATGCAGGTGAGAGTGCTGGAATTCCATTTATTAAAATTCATGTTACGTGATAATAAAAATAGTTTGAGGGAAATTGTGTCCGGGAGCTGGCACTCCATTTGCCTGCGTAGGGGGTTGTATTTTTATGGCCCACTAGGAGAAGGGGAAAGTGGGCGGCCTCGCTGGGTGCTGGGTGGTAAATCCCGGCCAGGACTTTGGCTTGTCATCATTGGTAGCTTTCGTCGTCGTCGTCGTAGTCGTAGTCGTAGTCGATGTAGTCGTCCTCTTCGTCGTTCGATTCAATCAATGTCCGAGTAATTCTGTAATTTTCTGTTTGGTTCTCTGTTGACAAATACCACATTAGCCCGGCAAATTGAATTGAATGGTGCGCCTGTGTGCGTGTCCCTGCCAATATCTGTGTATCTGTGTGCCCGTCGATCCTGGGACTGGGGCTTGAGTGCTGTTAGTGTTGTTGGGTCATATCCATTTGCTTGTCTCTGGGCCAAAAGGAGAACTATTTAACATGTCCTGTGTGCTGTGCTGTGTGGTATATATTTTTATCGCAAATTTTGCGGACACATTTAGTGAGGAATGGCGATTCTGTGCTCAACCAAAATCCTGGCCAAATAAAATGTACGAAAAAGCTCACTAAATCCCTGTAATTGACTTGTGCAATATGTTCGGAAGACTCCTCCCGTTTCGTTTCTGTATCTGTATCCGTATCTGTATCCGCTTCTGTTTTAGTTTTGTTTCACTTTGCGAATCTGCATCTGTATCTTTATCTCGGTTTCGGGTTGACTGGCTCAACTTGAATCGCTTTTGATAAACTTCGGTCCGTTTGTTCGTTTCCCAGGATATCTTAAGCTGTTTTAATTTGGGGCTTAAATAAAATGTTCGCACTGGAGTGCTGAAATGCAAATGGAGAAAATATATGTAGTGTCGCTTAATCCTGTGTTCTAAGTAAATTCCTGCCAATGAAGTTGGCCAGCATATATTATGCACACGTTGCTTGCTCTATTGAAATGAAACTCTGAAGGATTTGTTGGGGGAAATGTTAAGTTAATTAAAATCATATCACTAAATGTGAACAAAAGAAAAGCAAATGAACTTAAAAAAAAATATATATATATATATATAATATATTTCTTAAATCCTTAAGTAGGTGAAAAGTTGGACTTAAATATAATGCCGTAATTGTATACTGTATAAAATCATTTAATATGTTTGATATTACATCTCTTTTAATATTATTATTATTATTGCCAGCCCCTCCTGAATTCTTATTAAAATTATAACACAGCCCTTCAGGAAAAGGGCTTCCCTTTTTGGCGAATTTTTCAACTCTGTCGCATAATCTCTATACTTTTCCGCTTTTCCGGGAACTACAGATTCTCATTGGATCCATTTTCCTCTGCTAACTAGAGAGGGCTTTTTTCGCCCGACGGCAGGTCCGCTGGAAAACCATAAACCTCTATTAGTTTAGCTCCGTAGGCTCGGGAAACCCCTCTCGCCTCTTTCCATAGGCCGTCCATGTATCTCCCGGTCTCTCTTTGTGCAACAATAAATTTTAACAAGCGTGGGGCGTGCGCCGACATTTTGCGGTGCTCGTCCCGAAAAACTGGGAAAAAACGGGAGCTGCAATACGGGATATGGAATAGCCATCCAGTGCAGTCGCCTGCACTCCTGGGCTGTCCTGTTGAGGTTTCATTTGGCGCTTGACATGTGTACGGCGTTGAGGGATTTCCGCAAAAGGACGAGGGGCGTCCATGGGACAAGCCTCTAGTTTTTATTGGCGCCACATTTTCCGAGGGCAACCGTAGCCATACCCTTTCTGGGGGTATTTATGCACTTTGTATGTAAATGCAATAAATGAGGATAAATTTAGAGTTAATATTCTTGGATTGAATTTATTGACTCCGAATCCATTAAATTGAATTTAAAATCAAATGAATGATTTTTAAGCATCTGAATAATATTTGAAAGCTTGGTGTTCTCCTTTAAGTCTTTGTTAAATATTTCCAATAATATATCTCCTGTAAGACTATTTTATGAACTCTATTAACTGAATCTGAGTATTTTAATTATTATTTTGCTTAAATATTTTATTTAGGAGAGCGTGTTTCACTTATAATTAAATACAAATATTCAGCTTCGCATAGTTTCAGTTATTAAAAATAAATTATACAAAATTGTCATTATAAGGTAAAGAACAAACTTTAAATCTAGTTTTAAAAATATATAACCCTGCTGGATTTGTTTACTTTTCTATAATTTATATACTAAAAAATTACTTAAATTTGAATATTCTGCTTCGTAGAGTAGTAAAGAATTCAATTTGACAACGAAGCACTTCCCTATAGTTTTATTTCTGGTTTCCTTCTTGTGCATTTTGTTTTTAAAACGAATTTAAATATTTAAAATTTTTTTAACTCTGCCCGCGCACTGTTGTTCACTTTTATCATTGCAGTTGTGTATAGACTCGTAACTAACCGCAGGTTTGTGTTGTGTTTTCCCCCTTCAAAAACTCCATTTCCATCGAAGCTGGTATTTTTTCGCCACTGAAGGCAATTTTAACTGCTGACGCGGTTTTGTAAACTTCCCCCCGGCCCCTGGATCTGTATAAATAATGCGTGTCATGGCCTGGCCACATAAATTCTTGACCGAAACGGAAAATTTATATCCGCTGCCTTCCCACACATACGTTTATATATGATTTACCCTGTTCCAGGCCAGGCTCAGGTCCAGCGCCCCGAAGTTTCAGTTTGATCATTTATTCAATTTAGTTGGACATTCTGTCTCATGCATTTTGTAACAGGCCAAAAGGGGAGCAAGCCGGGCTGTCCTTATCTTGACCTTTTCGGAATTATTTTTAATAATTCAGCAAACAATCTTTGGCTGTCGCAGGGAGCTGAAGAAAGGTCCTTGATATAGGTACGAATCCACTAACTAGCATAAGTTTAGCTTCTGCTAGTTTGATTTTATTCAAATAAAGAAAGTACAAACACAGTACAGTTAATAATTTAACTTAAAATATTTTTTCTTCACAAAATAATAATTAAATTAGTTCAATTTCGGTGGAATAACGATAGTTCTTCACGCCTTTGTATATATTACTGGCCGCTTTAAACTCCTGCCGGACCTCCTGCTGAACCTTTTAGATATTTGCTAATATTGCTTATCATAAATAATAAAGTTTATGCATAAACGTATTAACCTAAATCAACAGCAACAACAACGGCAGCAGCAGAGCGGTATCCTTGAGTGTCCTTGCGAGAGCAGCTTGGGCAAATGATTCAATATTTGACAATCATAACAGCCCCAGACCCTCGTTTGGCCTGCTTCTTCCTCCTCTTACCGAGGAAGAAGTGAAAGCAGCTTGAACCTGCTTCAGTTTGTCAATAGTTTTTATTGGACTAAATACATATATACATATAATACGTATACATTGTCTAACAACTTTGCCCCGGTTAAGCTCATAACTCAACATTGACCACACGAAAGTTAGTCGAAATTTACGAGTTTTGCCGAGCAAAGTTTCGAGTTTCGAGCATTTCCTCTGCTTATTTATTCGCTCGGCCCCCATGGCTCTGTATTGCAAATTAAAAGCCGTCACGCTTAAATAATGTATGTGTAATATGCCGAATGCTTTAAATTACTATAAATCAAACAGGCAGCGGCGACAGTGGGACGGAGCCGGTATTATGCGCTCAAATTGTTTCACAATTAAGTTGAAACGCGCACTACGGCCGAGGGACGGCATCCTGACAAGCATTGCCCTTTGTTTATTGTTGGCAGATTATGAGGCGAGAAGGACTCAGCGGATGCCAGTACATCGGCAAATCAGATAAAACTTTTATCGCACTCAGTGTGTGCATTGTGTGTGTACTGCGTTTGAGCGATATCCCTGAGCTCCGAACAATGCCATGCAGATATTTGTGGGCGTGTCCGGAATTTATCCTAGAGTGCCATTAGTTCACAGTTAACCAATTTTGGGTTAATTCTGAATTAATATAATATGAATAACTCAGAAAGCTGATAAAGGATCGAAGGGATCCTATAATCTGAATCACACTTCAGACTCTTATTTGTATTATTTTAAATCTATCAAAAGACTTGCCTTTCAATAAAGTTCAATTTTTGTCAACCTGCCTCAATAATTCCCTATTATTTTTCCATTATAAAGTATTTGGGTAGCTGACCTCGTTCTTCTCCCAATTAAACGTCCTCTTTAGTTCGACCATCATGTGAGTATGCCGACTGATATGTGAGCAAATGTTTGGCCAATAAGTCGGCCATTATTAGCCTTGGCCTAATCAAATAAATTTACTGTAAAATTTAACCAGAGGGCGATGGCGGGCCAAAAAATATCTTGCTGCAATAATAATTCAATCAATTTAAAACCAACACAAAACGAGGCAGAAAAAGCAAGAGCAGATAGGGCAACGATTGAGGAAGCGGGCTAAAAGGAGAGAAACAGGCACACACACAAGGACGACGATCCAATAATTCGTTATGAAGTCGATGCTAATAACGCTCCAGTGCACACAATGGACATGATGACGATGATGAAGAGGAACGACCAGTAGGGTAAGATGGTGGGAAAACTGCGGAGGGGAGTAACAGCAGATGCACTCGAAGAATTTTCCATAATACTAAAAATATTTTTCAGAACAACTTTGGAGTATTATTACAAACTACATATATAAACAACAATTTTCATTAAAATAACTTAAAGTTTGCACATCATGAAAGCGTTTTAAAAAAATTTGACACAATATTACAAACGGGTCATACGATTTTTTCCAAAGTGTAAGAAGAGAGGCCTGTGTCCAGGACTCGAGCAGAGCCTGCAATGAATTTACACAAAATCGAAATCAGAAAATTACCATTATGCCGGTCAGTCAAGCCTGCCTGTGGCCATCGGCTCCTGCCTCTCCTGCTCCTGCTCCAGCTCTTGCTCATGCTCCTTCGACTCACCCAATCGACTAGCGATCCCCACCCATTCTTTCTGTGCGCTAGAGCAGGATGGCCAATGGACTTGCCCTGGTCATTCAATATGACAGCAGCAATGGACCGACTCGACTCCAGTGCAACTGCAACTCTAACCAGTTACAAATATTGGCCAGCCCTCGATTGGCGACTTTGCAATTACAGCAAAAATTGTTGTTTGGGTTTGGGGCAGCCGCAGGACATGTCCGGGGCGAAAGGACCCACAGAAGGCCTAAGGCTGTCCTCGTTGGTCGTCGGTTCAGTTCAAATAACCCATTAACTAAAAACTTAATCAATTGGAACCTCAGTGTAAATGAGCTGCCGTCGCCGCTGCCGCTGCCGGTACCGTTTGCCAATCCCCACATTTATCGACTGGTGGCCACTGACCCATGCCGCAGGCTGGGAAAAAAATATTGGAAACAGGACCCGGCATTGTCGTCCGCCTCCTGGTATAGGCAATATTAATGCTGCCTATGCGACCAGGCTCAATAAATGTCAGTTGTCCGGGGGCGAAAAGAGACCCACGTATGGGAAGAGGATTTGTATTTAATGGGTTATGCTGGACCTATAGAGTGCCTGACAGTTGTGTGGACATGTGAAGACTATAGTAAACCTTTGGTTTTATGTACATTTAAGGTATATTAACTGAAATAAATACTCAAATTTAATAGAAATGTCTAAACAAATGTATTTTTAAAAACAATTAAAACTAATAATAATTTAACATTTATATCACAATATATAAAAAATGGCTTATTATTTTGCATTTAAGTTTCCATTGCTTATTACAGTGTAATATTGTCCTATACAGTTGTTAGGACGCCCCTGGGTCCGAGAGATTTCCACATAAATCGAGCCTCTGGACTGAGTACACGGATAGGCTGAAATCTTTATTTACTCGTTAATAAAATTATAAAGATTAAATTTTCACATTTTTCTTACACTTGTGGCTTGCCGCTCTTCAATTTCACAATGACGCTTACTACTATGGTTGTCTCATTCT
>VNJS01001768.1:0-17176 GCA_008042575.1 Drosophila watanabei | reverse complement strand
TTTTTTTTCTCCCGTTTTTGTTTTCATTTGATGGCGCTAATAGCGCTAAACGAATCAATTCCGATGCCGAAAGCAGTAAAAAGTTGCCGCAAAACTTACAAATCCGTAACTGAGACGAAGATACACACACACTGAAGCTGAGATACTATCTCAGACAGACGCACCTGGCCCGAAATTGATTATGTAAATAGAAAATAAATAGAAATGAAAATGCTAATGATGTATCCGATGGATTGCCAAAAAAAATAAACTCAGACTCCAAATGCACGCACATGGGCGTTGTCTGCGGCCGTCTCTTTGCCACGCCCAGAAACCAAACTTAAAAAATTCCCTTAAAACATAGGAGAAGCTTCAGCTTGGATCCCCAAAGCGATCCGCAGCATCAGGAGCAGCAGGAGCTGCTGCACAATCAATACTTTCATGTCAAGGATTCGAACTTGAGTTTGATTCATCAGGATCATCAGGAGGAGATTCATCATCATCATCATCATGTTCCTTTGACCGCCGCTGGCCTCATGCAGGCCGTTGCCGCCGAGATCCAGTTGGGCGAACAACAGCAGGAGCAACTGCCTCCACAGCACTCGAATCCTTCGGAGAACAGTGCCTATCCCATCTATAGCTATTATCGTGGCGAGAGCGAGAAGGAGAGCCACGAGTCGCCTGGCGATATAGCTTGGAGGTAAGTCTCCAGCTGGGACAAGGATTAAATGAGGATCTAACAAGGAAAAAGAAAGGAATCCTTAATAGGGAACTTGGGTTTGATTATGAGGAAATTGTCCTTTGATTAATTGTTTACAGTATTAACTATCATCAAATTAATTTTATTTTATTCTATTAAAACATTTTAAGAAACTATGATAATTAGGCTTTAAATTCTTATAAATAAGATATCGACTTAGTTTGCAAAGTCAGTGTAACTTAAAGTTTAAAGGTTGAAAGAATGCTTAGAAGAATTCTTAAAAGTATCCCAATATTTAGCAAGCAAGATCTTATCCTTTTTTTGGTATACAATAACAAATTAATAGTTATTAAGATAACAAAAGAGGGAACTTTGGAAGGCCGATGCTTATTTAATCTTACAGATTGCCTAAGGATCATGAAAATCTGTCATAACTAAGCGAAAAATGCATTAATTTTATTTCGAAAAAAAATTCTAAGCTAGTTTTTACTTTGTTATAAAATCAACTTTATAAAATTACAATTTAAAAAATACAATTTTTTTGTATTTTGCAATTTTGTTACATTTTAACCCATTATAAAATTTCGACAAAATGTATTACACTTTCTTCGTCCAAAAATCGATCATAACTAAGCAAAAAATGCATTAATTTCGTTTCGAAAAGCTTTTCTAGGCTTGTTTTTATTATGTTTAAAAATCAGCATTAAAAAAATTAAAATTTAAAGCATCTAATTTTATTTTTTGTAAATTTAAATAATTTTGAGGATTTTTTACCTTATAAATTTTCGAAAAAATGAAGTTACTTTCTTTTTCATGTATAGATCGACTCCGCTGTTAATGTTGATCAAAAAGATCAAAAATCAAGATTTATGGTGTCGAAATTGACTCCTTCACTACTTTACAGACTTATAACTCATATTATAAAACCCTTCAAGATTATAAAAAGTCTTATTCTACTATTTAAATTTAACCCTCGTTTAGCTAATCCCAAACTCTAATACAAAATATTTCATAACTGCTCATCGTAAACTTGAAACATTTTCATTTTCTTCCGAATTTTTTGGGGATCTAGAAAATGCTGTGTTCATACTCCAAGCACTTCGTGGAAATCCGCGAAAAACGTGGCCTGGGTTTTGGTTTAATCTCTCTCTCTCTCTCTGGGGGGGTTATGAAACCCACACGGAACACTCTGGCGGCTTTTATGGAGCCGTGATGATGATGAAACCGAACCGTAACCGTAGTTTCGGGGGCCTGGAAAAGGTCGCGCGTCTCGGCACTTGGCTTAGAAACACAATTAAAAGCTGGGCCAAAAAAGAGATATATATGGACAGCACTTGGGGCATCTAATAAATGTGTGTGCTGCTCATTCTCGGCTTCCCCATATCCGCTACGTGATTTACACGACCTGACCCTAAAAGCGGAGTAAACGTCCGCATATACATATATCGCATTACGAAAAAAATATGTTATAACGTCCGAATCCGAGTGTCATTTTTAATAGCGAAAATGTTCTGCAGAACATAAAAACAAAAACATTTTTTTCTCGTACCCATGTCGATGTCCGTTTTTTGTCTCTTGTTTTATAGTGTGTGTTGTGTTGTGTGTTGTGTGTGGAGAACAGAAAAAGACTCGGAGAAGCCAGAAAACAACTTCGGGTGAAACCGGGACACCGGGCACGAGGGAGACAAGTGCCACAAAATGGGGCAAGCGATCGCAATCGCAGTCTCCACGACCAGCGTTGTCAACTTGAGCAATGCCAAAAAAAAGCAGATAAAACTTAATAAAAGAAAGCAGAAGTTTCAATACCCTTTTTGGGGGAAGTTTTAAGGATAAGAAAAATATAAATCTAAAAAAGAAAGAACTTCTTATACCCCTTTTGAGGTCGTTTTAAGTATAAGAAACATTTCTAGTGTGGACTTGCCAGTGCTTTTGATGTGTAAAATAGGAAATCTAATTTAAAACAGTCTGGTCACACTATAAACTTTAATAATCACAGAACTTTGGGTGTTCACGATGCCAGTTATTACTTTAATTTACTTAAATCATCTTTAATTATAACAAAAGGTGTTTGAATTGTTTTAGAAATATTTTTGTATTATTTTGATATTTCTAAAACAATTCAAACACCTTAAGTTAGGGTATAAATAAAGCCCAAAACGAACCGTAACTGAAAAAGCGAGGAAAAGAACCGAATGGAAATAAGTAGACAGCGCCGAAATCGCTTGCAACAGCTGCTAACGGAAGAACTGACAGCGGACACACACACACACACACACACAGTTGCATACACACCTTTGCAGCTTTTCTATAGCTATGTGAGTCCAAAAAGGTGTGGCGCAATTTTACGAAACTCTTGGAATTTTTGCATATATATGCAATCAATATCAACGAACAAATGAAGACAAATTGCCCAAAGAACTTGCTGAAAATTTGGCGATATCTGATGGATATTCAAAGCAATGTTACAAGAGATATGGATGTAAAAAATTGTAGTTTTAAAATTATATTTAAAGAGGATAAAGCTAAGGATTTACTATAAATTTCTATATATAAAACAAGATAAAAATGGTAAACAAGGTTTATTATAAGTTCAAAGATTATAAAAAAGAACTCTTAAATCAATCTTAAAAGAACTTAAAACCAATTGGAAAAAATTCCTTAATATTCTTTATAAAGCGTAGGGCTTCTTTAAATCTAAAATCTATTTAAATAAACTATAAAATTAATGGAAGAATTAAAAGAACTTAAAACCAATTGAAATAAATTCCTAAATATTCTTTATAAAGTGAGACCTTCTTTAAATCTAAAATCTATTTAAATAAACTATAAAATTAATGGAAGATCAGAAGTCAAGAATGGTATAATCAAAACAAAGCAAAATAATCAATCAAAGCAAAACCAGTCTCAGACCAAAAACAAGATTTAAACAGAAACAAAAAGTCTCTAAAAATCAGAGCAGTTTTAAGCCCTTTAACAGCGAATACAAAAATAAATACATTTAGATCTAAGACCTAGATTCTAGGTAATAAAATAAAATATTTATTATTTTAAAATATAAGAAAACCCCAAAGAACCCATTTCACCATTATGAATTCCTTTATGAATATGCTTATCTTTCTTCAAAAGATATTCCCTTATTTTGCACAATTTACCCGAAAATGTTGGTTGTCCTTTTTTTGTGCTTGGTCAAAGGGCGGGGTTTCCCTCAAAGAGCTTTAATTGTGTGCCTGAAGACTTGGTGGAAATAAATCCGCAATCAGATCCGGTTTTCCAGCTGCCAGGACAACTCCGAGTTCCTTCGTGACCTTGGTCCGGGGTCTCCTGTTCTCCAACGCTGTTGGAAAAATCCAAAAAGTTATCCATTTTCGATTATCACAGGACCGGGAGACAGGCCTCATCGCTGGCTAATTTATGACTCTTCCTAGATGCGATCGATAAGCCATATCGAAGGGGCACATAACCTCTCTCGGGGATGCCGCTAATTCCGAGTCTCTCCTCTATATATTTTTTTTTGTTTATTTTTCACTCGCAACTCGACTGGACTGGAAGCTGGCCAAAAGTCGTTGTTGTTGTTGTTGTCTTGTGTCTGGTTTTATTTTGTATTTTTTTCTGCAGTCTGGATTCTGGTTTATAGTGGCTGGTTTCTGCTCCCATTTGGGCGGTCATCCAGGTTTCTCGTGTGAGCACGGAGCACAGGTGTTTCTCCCTCCGGTTCTCCCCAGTTCTCGCCATTCTCTCTGTTGAATGAAATTAGCCTTGCCTCAAGTTGCAGCTTGATTGCTTGATTGCTCAGGTGATTGCTGATCGCCGGCTTGATTGATAAGCGCGCTAATGGAGTTGCTTTAGAGCCTGATTGTGGGGGAGTTGCAATTGGGTTTTATTAGGGGGAAATTAGCCCATTTTGTTTGTATTTACTTGGAGTTAGTTAAAGGTATTTAAATCGAGTTAATAATTTGGTTAAAATAATAAAAATATCACAGAGATAGCTGCATTCTTTTGATTTCTTCTTATTAAATATTTTATAAACAATGAAACTGATATTTTTTGCAAGTAACCTATCACACATTTTCTTGGTTATTTATTTATTTTTATTTAAACAATTTTATAATATTATTATTTATATTTACATTCCCTTTTTTTTAGCGGCAAACTCAATGGCCAGACCACGCCCATCGATGTCTCTGGCTTATCACAGAACGAGATCCAGGGCTTTCTCCTTGGCTCACATCCCTCATCCTCGGCGACGGTCACCACCACCGGCGTGGTCTCCACCACGACGATCTCGCATCATCAACAACAGCAACAGCAGCAGCAGCAGCAGCAGCAGCAACACCAGCAGCAGCAGCAGCAGCATCCCGGCGACATTGTCAGTGCCGCTGGCGTTGGCAGCGCGGGCTCAATTGTTTCCAGTGCAGTTCAGCAGCAGCAGCAGCAACAGCAGCAGCTAATTAGCATCAAGCGAGAGCCCGAGGACTTGCGCAAGGATCCCAAGAATGGCAGCATTGCCGGTGCAGCGGCAGCGGCCAATGGAGCGGGAACGGTCATAACGCAAAAGGTAAGAGAAATACAACAACACAAAAAAATAATCTGTAAGCACGAAGGGAGCTTTAGCAAAAGGCTGAGTGCTCTCAGCTGGAAGCTCTCTTAGGGACAAATTAATGGACACGCACGCAAAGAGAATACTTTTACAGAGAGAGAAAATAATGGAAGGGAATAATATTTATTAATATATTTTTTAAGAGGAAATAACCTTAAAGTGGTGATTTCATGAAAATATCATAGAAAAGGATATAGTAAAAAATATTAAATAAATTAAAATAATAAAAGGTTTTTCATATTATAATTTTTAAAAATTATATTTAAAAAATGTTCTTAAATCCGAGACAATTTCCAGTTTTTTCTCACGAAACTATCAAATATTTTAAGGTTTTTAATAACAAAAATGAAATCATTACCCGTATTCCGTTGCCGTTTTCCCCAGTGTAACTTGCATGCAGCTCGCATCTTCCAGCTTCCCATGCAATCCCCTTCCCATTTCCACAGCTTCCAAAACTAGCCTGATATTCCCATTCCCATTCACAATTATCAGCAGTAGCAGCAGCAGCAGCAGCGGCAGCGGCATGGAGAGTGGACGACACTGTGTACGGTGGACAACCGCAATCAGCGGCGCATCCTGTGCGCTACATCAATTAACCCGCTCGCTGTTGCTGCCTTGCCTTGCCTTGCCACCCCACCCCACCCTCCATTCCAACCCCCTCCCCAATGCCGCTGGCAAGCTTGTTGCTTTTGTCTAACAGCGCTGCAATTGGTCTGTCAATTGCTGGTGTGAGTGAGCAATGAGTATTAGTGGTTGCAGCCAATACGAATCGGCGTGCTGTTCGGTTCTATTGAAAGCAATAGCAATGTGGCCTGCATTGGAAAAGTGTTATACGCGGCTGTGTGTTATACGATCGTGTGCGTGCGTACGTGATTTGTATACGGTGCTCTCGCTTGCTCATATGGGGGTTCAGCCTGCTGTGTCTGTCACAGTTGTATGTTGCAAAGGCTTCCTTTGGACACGGCTCGATGTTCGATGTTGGATGTTCGAAGTTCCAAGTTGGAAGTTCGAAGCTCAGAAGCTGGAACGCCTTTATCAGCAACGAAGCAAAGCAAAGGAAACAGGAGAAAAACAAGAAGGAAGAAAAAGGAAAGGAAAAAGAGTTGGAAAAACCATAATTAAATGTCTTGCAAGAGCAGCAGCAAAAAAAAAAGCTCTCGGCGGTGCACTGTGGGAAATTGCTGTTGGCAAGAGCCAGGGCGACAATCGGTAGCGATAAGTGCGCACTTCCGGCGGTTCGATTGGCGCTGCTGCGACTGCTGTTGCTCCTTCCTTTTCGATCTTTTGCTTAGCTATTTTTTAATTCTGCCCCCTCTCTGCACCCCTCTCACAAGCATACATGTCAGAATATTGCGACAGAAAGAGATTCCAACCATTTTGAACTGATATGAGAGAGCTCACCATCCCGCTCGCACCCGATGATCGTGTCTGTGTGTTCCAACTGGCCGACGCAACTTTGCCCGAGTGTGTGCGTGTGTACGTGTGCGCGCGGCGCGCGGCTGTCATACTTGGTTTTTTCAAGATTTCTGAGATCGGGCCTTTAGTCTTTAGTATCGCGCTGTCGGAGTAGGATCGTATCGTTTTCGTATCGTATTTAACCCGACTCGTAACCGTAACCGTAACCGTAGTAGACATCGACATCGAATTGTAACAGAACACCCGATATTATACGTGATCCAATAGGTGATCGCACTGATCCGTGATCATCAGTGTGTTCTGCAAATAAAGCAGCACAGTGAGAAGTGAGTGTGAGTGACCGTGATATCCGATCTGCCCAGCAACAAAAAATAAGAAAAACAACAAAAATAACAACAGCTTGATTGGAATGTGTGATTGCAGTGGCATATCCATATCATATCATATATGCAGATAGGCCTAAGGCTACAGTGGAGGGTCCATAGCTTGGAAGTTCGTAAATGAGTTCTATATAAGAAGAAGAACTTTGCGGAATATTTGTGGTTTAAAGTGTGGAATTATGTGGGATTAAAGACTTGGTATAACAGTGACAGATCCTAAAATTTTACAAAATGGAATATGGTATCAGTTTTGTGATCATTTTTATGACTTTTTGTACCATTTGAACTCTGAAGATGTAGATAAAATACTATTCCGAATTTCCTTAACTTAACTCTTAGACTCTCAAGATCAAGCTCATGAGATCTTAAAAGATTGGAGATCAGAGATCATTTATCTTTAAAATTTGCTTAAAAATAATAATAAAAAAAAAATAAAAATAAATAAATAATAATAATGTCATTGGAATAATTCTGCTTAAAATTCCTTAAAATTTAAAGTTCATATCTTTCTTAGTAAGGGAACAATCATTCCTATAATTTGTTATATAAGAAAATTTAAAAAAGGTCTATATGCTCTTTAAATCTTTATTTCTTTAATAAATATTGTCACAAGAATTCCCTATAAACTTTATAAATAATTATTATAATAGTAATCTCACAGTTTGTATTATTATTTATGAGACTCTTGGAAAATTCTTAGAAAATATAACTAGTTTGCTGACTTTTAATCATTGATATTGTGGACTTAAGAACTCTTATATAAAGCTACCTATTAAAAACCTTAAAACTATATTTTAAACAAAATTAGCAACGAAAAAGAAGCTAATCATAGATAAATATCAAAAATATATAGAAACCCTAAAAAGCCACCCTTTAGAAGTTCCCAAGTTATCGAAGTTCAACTGTTTTGTCCACCTGCAAAGCCAAAAACAAAATCAAATCAATGAATCAAACAAACAAACAACAACAACGAACGCACACGCGCAGCAGCAGCGGCAGCTACAAGACAACAGCAGCAACAACAACATTGAGACCAGCTCGATAGCACTAGTATGTGTGTGTGTGTGTGGGCGCAACGCGCGTTGCCTTTCAACGCCCACGCGGCGAACAAGTTCGCTGCCTAAGTCTTTTGTTTCTTTTCGTTCGCTTTTGGCGCGCATTTCTGCGCGATTCTTTTCGTCGGGCGGGTGGGTGTGCGCTCGCCGCCTGGGCTCAGAAAATTCATTGAGCAGAATCCAGCCAGCGCTGCTGCTTAATTGCCGTCTCTCGGTTTTATTGGGCATTAATTTGCACAAGCAGCAACAGCAAAAAATAATAAAAATATTACACACACACACACACAGAGAGAGACACCCAATTTGCATGCACTCTAATTTATTGTACATTTTTGCATTGACAGTTAATTATTCGTAATATTTGTCTTATTACACACATGTAGTAGTATTTGTATATAGTTTAAAGTCTAAGGTTTCGCCAGCTTAATTTATGGCAGAAAATCGGAAAACATATCAATTTATTTATTGCGCTCTCCAATTGCACCGGAAAGTGTAATCATTAGACAGCCAAACAGGGACAAATACAGAGGAATTAAGATCTCGGATTAGCTAAACAAGCAACTCTCTCTCTCTCTGGTTGCTCTATATAATGGCCATATCGGCGCAAGTATCTACCAATCCGCCAAAGCAATTTGTTTAAGCCGAGTTGGAGGCCTTTCTAATTGCTCGAAATCGAAATCTTTGCTTATCAGTTAGCAAGTTTCACTGAATCCCATTTCACTTTGAAGATTCAACAAAATTTCAGAGAATTTTTCATTAATTTTGTCAAATGAATCAGTTGTCATTAAAGTCAATCAATGAGTCAGCTACACAGAGACTTAAATAAAGTCCAAGAGTTATTTAGATAAGACAGGAAATATTTATAAATAATAATTCAATTAATAATCAAAGGCCTATAAATGATATAACAAGCTTATAGAACAAGCAATGATTTAACTAGCAAAGTAGATTTTTCCAACCCAAAGAAGAGACTCTTTTCCACAACAAAATATTTCAAAAATCATACAAAACAACCTTGAAGGTTTATTGGTCTTATTAAAAGTGTAATTGTTGAAGGAGGGCTTTGGGTTTTTCTTTACGACAAAGAACCAACAATTACAGCATCAAGTAGGAACCATTAAGAGTTATTTTTATGAATGCAAAACAAAGTTGTTCATATTCATATAAAGATATCTTCTTCTTTTTGTTTTTCTCGGCTTTTCGTTCACTTTATTTCCGAGAATTAACGATATTCATAAAACGCTGGAAAAAAAAGTTTCACTTTTTATCATTCCAAAAAGGCATTAAAATAGTTAATTGGCTTTATTTAAATATTTTGTTATTTTTTCTGTTTCCTTTGTCTACGTGGTTGTCTCTAGTTGTTTTTGTTAGATTTTTGGATGGTGATTTTTGTTGTTGTTATTTTGTCTATATTTTTTGTTTTTATTTCTTCCTCATACATAAATATGTGCCAGAATCGTTCGTTTGTGGCTAGTGGCTAGCCGCTACTTAGCATAATTCTAAGCGATCTCAGTTATATGGCTTGGTACCGTACAAAGGCTATAGATTCGGATGCGATTGGGCTTGAAAATAAAGAAGAAAAAAAAACAACACGCACCACAAAAATATCCGAAAAGCCGAAAGACTAAAAGCAAAAGCAACAAAGTATCTTTGTCTCCATGGATCGTGGATCGATCGTCGATCGGATTCGTCAAGGCCTTCTCTGACGTTGCACGTTCAAAAGTTTAAAAATGCAAATTGATTTCGATGAACAAATTTAATTAGCTCGCCAGCTAGAATCTTTTACTGATGCTAAATTATACAAGACAAAAAAAATCGAATCGAAACACAAAAAAAAACCACAAAGATCTGAATACAAAATTCGAATCGAAGAGACAACCTTAAATTGTTGTTAAAGAAAAGATACCTTAAATTATTACAAAAAGGTTCTCTCTGCTCTCTTAACAAAAATGTAACAAAAATCTTAAGACCGGTTTAATCAAAGACTTTGACGAAAATTTCACTTTCTTTAGACCAAAAAACCAAAGACAAACCTCTGGCAATCAGCAGCTGACTGCTAATTCCAGCCCAAGTCTATATATATATATATATCTGATATCTGAAGACATGAATTGACCACACTTTGCTCCGTATTACCTCATTTGGCGGCTCTTCGTGCGTTTTGTGTCTCCAAAAAACGTTTGACATTTTCGGGCGGCCAATAAAAAAATATATACAGAGAAAAAAAACAATGATAATTAACATATGCATATAGCCGTATATATATATCAGACGTATATAAATGTTGATTTTTTTTTCGCGCTTTTTTCATTGTTGTTTTCTGTATTTCTGTATATTTTTTAATTGGTTTCTTTCCACTCGACGACAACGACGGCAGCAACGGCGACTGTTTCATTTCGGCCCGTATATACACTCTTTTATAGCCTTTTATTATAAACTGTACTTGTTGACGTTATTTTTCAATAAGCTGTATGAATCACAGAGTCATGGAATCATGACAAAAAAAACCATTGACTCTCTGCGCAGACCAGAACTTGAGCGCACGCACTATTTTGTTGTCACCTCGTTTCTGGTCGAGTCTTTCGGTTGTGACCTTCAGGGGGCCGAGACTCAATCAGCCATCAATCATTAGCCACAATGACACAAGAGGCTCTCAGTCTGTCTGATCGATCAGTTAGCTTAGCCACCGGATTCCAGTCAAGCTTTAGTTTTAAGTAAAAGAACGAAAACCCAAACAACAACAACCCGACACTCTCCGCAGATCTTGCGCGCAAGTGAAGCTGTTAGGCCCAGCACATCGGAAGCAGGATCTGGCCAGGGATCCCCCGGAAGCAGCACAACACCACCAGCACCACTCACCCACTCCCTCAGCACCACAGCGATGTATGCAACAACGGGCGGCACACAGATCTACCTACAGGTGAGCACCTCAACCAGAGCAGTGCTGCCAAGGAAAAAGATATATGAGAAACTGGACAGATCGTGGGGAAGAGTGAGGAAAATTAGGGGGGGAAAACAGAGGAAACTATGGGGAAATCGGAATTAAATTTTAGTAAAGGGAAAGCTAAATGATTTGTTATATTTTCGGGGTAATTTCATTGAGAAATTATATTATCTAAACGTTAATTTTTGGATACTTGAGTAAAATATCTTACTAAAATGATTGAAAGGATGCTTAAATTTAAATTTAAATTTATTTGAGCAAAATATCTCATTAAAAGTATGGAAAAGACGTTTAAATTTATATGTAAATTTGTTTTCTTAAGATTTGTCTTATTAATAAATGTTGTTTCTATGAATTACACCTCTTAACTCCATCCTAAATATTTACAAATTTTCTTATTCAACATTAAATACATTTTTTCAAGATTCTTTTACATATTCCCCTTAAAACAAGTCTGTAATTATATACATTTTTGCACTGATTTCTTTAGAATCACAACTTATTTTCCTTTCAATCTTTTTATTGAGAAAACAAAGTCAGTTTTAATATACCAAAAACAATAAAATCAACTCAATAAAAAGCACAAAATCATAAAGAGCCAGATAAGAATCGATTACAGCATCAATTTTAAAATCAGAAAGTCACATAAAAATATTTTTAAAGAACAAAAGAAAGTAAAGATAAAAAAAACCGATTCCCCTCCCCGAGAACGATCTGTCCGCGTTACCCAATTGGCAGCACTGTCTCAGAGAAACCAGAGAAACACCAGAGATCCCAGAGTGAACCAACCCCATCAAACCACCTGCACAGACCTCACATCCCAGCGCGGCAAGCGGAGCGGGCGGTGGCGCCGGACCCGCTGGAGCTGCCGGCGGCGGCGGCGGCGGAGCAGGCGGTGTCTCCCTGCAGGCTCAAAGCCCCAGTCCCGGCCCGTATATAACTGCCAATGATTATGGAATGTATACGGCCAGCCGGTTGCCGCCCGGACCCCCGCCCACCAGCACCAGCACCTTCATTGCGGAGCCCTCCTACTACCGGGAGTACTTTGCGCCGGACGGCCAAGGTGGCTATGTCCCGGCCAGCACGCGTTCCCTCTACGGCGACGTCGATGTGTCCGTGTCCCAGCCCGGCGGAGTGGTCACCTATGAGGGCCGCTTCGCCGGCAGCGTTCCCCCGCCCGCCACCACCACCACAGTGCTGACCAGCAGTCTGCACCACCAGCAGCAGCAGCAGCAGCAGACGCAGCATCACCAGCAGCAGCACCAGCAGCAGCAGCAGCAGCAGCATCATCCACATCCGCATCCACAGGATGCCAAGAGCAATGGCGGTGGAGCCACGCCCCTGTATGCCAAGGCCATAACGGCGGCGGGTCTCACGGTGGACCTGCCCAGTCCGGACTCGGGCATCGGAACGGATGCCATCACTCCCAGGGATCAGACCAACATACAACAGGTATAAATCCCCCGTTTAAAGGAAGGGGAGAGGAGAGTAAGAGTTAGAGTAGCCTTTGGTAGAGTGTTTGCGTTGCGTGTCCATTAATATTATTTGATATTATTTGTAGTTTTGTAATTATTAAAAACTTTTGCATTAATTTAAGGTTTAATTAAATATTTAACAGGTAAATGTTTGAAGTAAACTGAATTTAAGGTGCCTGAGAAAAGAAGATAGAAAGAGATTTGAATTTGAATTTGAATTAACTGAAATATAAGTTTATCAGTATTTTTCAGTATTTTAACAGTATTTTAACAGTATGTTTTCAGCATATTTCCTAAATAAAATTGTGAAAATGTATAATTTTCATAATTGAATATTTAACACGTAAAATCTTGAAAGAAACTGAATTTAAGATGCCTCAGAAAGGCAGATTGATAGAGATTTGAGTTTGAATTAATTGAAATATAAGTTTTTCAGTATTTTTCAGTATTTTAACAGTATTTTTTCAGTATATTTCCTTAACAAAATCATGAAAATATAAAGTTTTTAGATACAAGAATTTTTCAGTACTTTAATTGTTTTTTTTAGTATTTTTCCCAAACAAAATTGTGGAAATATAAAGTTTTTGGATACAACTATTTTTCAGTATTTTCACAGTATTTCTTCAGTGTATTTCCTTCACAAAATCAAGGAAATATTAAGTTTTTGGATACAACTGTTTTTCAGTATTTTAACACTATGTTTTCAGTATATTTCCTTAACAAAATGATGGAAATATAACATTTTTAGATACAACTATTTTCCAATATTTTAACAGTATTTTTTCTAATATTTTTTCCAAACAAAATTGTGGAAATACAAAGTTTTCAGATACAACTATTTTTCAGTATTTTAGCAGTATTTTTTCAGTATTTTTCGTAAATAAAATATTGGAAATATAAAGTTTTTAGATACAACTTAATATTTATCAAATTTAACTAAAATTTTATACTTAAAATCTCCTAAAAAAAAGATTTTCTGAGGCATCCTTGATTATATCAAAACAAAAAGTAAAATTATCCTTTACTAAAGCGTGTCGTGTCCATTAAAACCTAGTTAGCTATTTGCATTACCATTTATTTACTTATTTATTTCTATATTTACTTATTTATTTCTATATTTACCTATTTATTTCTATATTTACTTATTTATTTCTATATTTACTTAATTATTTCTATATTTACTTATTTATTTCCTTAGTAATGTATTAATTTTATTTATATACTTTTTACACCTTGATTTATTTTCTTTCCTAACCAATTTCCTTATCATTTATCTTCTTTTTAATTCCCTCATCACATTAGTCCTTCGATTACACGGAACTGTGTCAGCCTGGCACCCTGATCGATGCCAATGGCAGCATACCCGTGAGTGTGAACAGCATCCAGCAGCGGACAGTGGTCCATGGGAGTCAGAATAGTCCCACAACTTCCCTGGTGGATACGAGCACAAATGGATCGACGCGATCGCGGCCCTGGCATGACTTTGGACGTCAAAATGATGCAGACAAAATTCAAATACCAAAAATGTAAGTTTAAAAGACTTTAAATATAAAAAAAATATTTTAATAAGAGTTTGAAATAATAGTTAACTAAAAAGAAATCATTTTGAAAGGATAAGAGCTATAAAAAGCTTCTAAAAGATGTTCCAAGATAATAAATCTTCCATAGTTTTGTTTAAATATTTTAAAAGCTTTGGAACAGCAATTACTTTTTAAATTCCAATTATACTCTTAGGCAACTTTACCTATATTTTCTACCCACTTTAACCCCTTCTTTAACCCCTTATTTCCATCCTATTTATTAGCTTCACAAATGTGGGCTTCCGCTATCACCTGGAGAGCCCCATCAGCTCATCGCAGAGGCGCGAGGACGATCGCATCACGTACATCAACAAGGGTCAGTTCTATGGCATCACACTGGAGTACGTTCACGATGCGGACAAGCCCATCAAGAACACCACCGTCAAGGTAGGATCCAAAGCTATATCCCATAAAAGATATATATATATAGAAAGGAACCTGGGGGAAGGGGAGCTTTGTCAATCAAGTTCGTGCTGCTTGTTTTCCCTTCTGTTGGTGTGTTTTGTTTATGCCATCAACACCACAGAAACAGGAACAGGATCAGGAAGAAAGCCGGGAAGAAAAGGAAAAATCATCAGAGGCCAACAACCCCTTCTTTTTTTGTATGGAATGCATGTCCTAGGTGATTTGTCAGGGGATCTGTGTTAGCTCCTTGGTCCTACCCCGAGGTGCGATCAGGTCTCGCCAACCCTTTGCTCAATTACACCCATCCTGCATATCCTGCGCGATGATAAATGATACTGAGAAAGCCTTAGAAGACGGCAATCCCTTGATGAGAATTTGAATATTCGTTCAATGCAAATTGCTGAACGCCTCGCCTCGAGGTCCTTTCAACAGTCGTCTTTCGACGAATGTTTGTTCAGGACGATTGCGAGCAGGAGCAGGACACACAATGTGTGCCCATCAACATCATCAATCAGATAAGCTTAAATGACGTGAAGGATGCTAAGCAAATGCAAATTGTAAACTGAACCGTTGAGAGCTCCGAAAAGAGAATGACATCAAAGTTACAGTTACGGGAAGTTCCGCGGGGAAGTGGCTAAGTAAACAACAATTGAAATTAAAGGAAGCCGAACAGGAGTCCTTGTCATTTGCATAAGCAAAAAACAAAAAAATTCAGAGCAATAAAAAAAGAATAAAGCAGGAAACTTGCCACACAGAAACTATGAAGAAACTTCTCAAGTTCTTCTCCTCGTATTACCATAAAACTGCCATATTTTGCCAAAAGGTTCAAAAAAAAGTGTCAAAATTAATTTACGAGTTTATTTGTTTAGAGCTGCGCGCCCTTTTTTCTAACCGAAAACTATATATATAAATCTTAGAAGGAGGAGAAAATCAACGTTATGCAAATGTCCATTTTTCGAACGGGGAAAAGCGAACCGAATCTTGAAGAAAAACGGAGTATAATTTACGAGCTGATTAGCCCATGAATATGTAAAGACTTTCCAAAAAACATACACACCAAAAAATATTTATTCCTGTAATCAGTTAAATCCCAAAGAAAGGGGTGTTTTTTCGAGACTGTTTCCTATCTCTGCGCTTCCTTTTTTCGTCCTAATTATTCAAAACTCTAAAAAAATAGACACATAAATGATAGCGAAAATATGCAAATGTGCTGGGAAAACAATGCTTCGTGATGAGCAGAAGACACACACAAGATGTGCAAGACGTTTTTCTGCTAAATCGAATTCGTCCCTTTTGCGTCCTGCGTCTCTGGCCGGGACCTTAATCCTTTTGACTTTTCAAAAAGGCGTTGGGTGCGATCCGCCGAGTTGTGAGTTGAGTGTCACAACGCGTATATGTCAGAGCAATGAACCCTGGGCAGATCGGGATAGTAGTATAAACGGATTATGTAGTGTGTGCTGTGAGAGACATGGCCTTTCCTTGGAGATAGAGATCGGTCTTGGGACTAGGTTGAGCTATAAGGCGAAGATCCTAATTTGATTAGCAATGTTTGTCTTGCAGATCAAGATTTTTTTTCGTTACAGAGATTTAATCTAGAGACTGAATTTTATTTATTTTAAATTTGGAGAATTTCTTGGGAAAAAAATTAAGGTTTTAAATGGAAAGAGATTTGAGAAAAGAAATTTTTGGGTTCTGAGAATTTTTTTGAAGAAGATTTAATCAGTTTTTTAAAAAAAGAAGCTCAGCAAATTCCTAACAAATTCCAAACTGTTTACTTTTTAGAACACAAGATGCCAGATTTTAAGCTGTTTTTATATTTACAAATTATATTTTTATACAAAATATTATAAAGTAATTTAAACTATTTAAAACTCCAACAAAAACTCAATGAGAAACTCTTTTTTTATCCTGAAACTTTCCTCTCAATAAAAACATTTCCTTGGCTTTACTTTAAGTACTTAACATTTGAGAAAAGGAAATTTTTGTGTCCTAAGAATCTTTAAAAAAGGATTAAATCACTTTTCTATAAAAATAAGTTCAAACTGCTTAACAAATCATGAACTGTTTACTTTTTATAACTTAACACTCAAGATTTTAAGCTGTATTTATTTAAAAAGTATATTTTTATACAAAGTATTATAAAGTAATTTAAACTTTTTTAAACTCCAGAAAAAAACCCCTTGAAAAATCAATGAAATCATTTTCTTGACTTAACTTTAACTACCTTACATTTCCTCTAAAACAAACATATATCATAATTGGATTGAATTAATTTTTAGAGCCCTTTTTAACGTTGTTTTGCTTTTAATTTAATAACCATATTTGCTTTTGCTTTTGCCTTACACAGAGTGTGATCATGCTAATGTTCCGCGAGGAGAAGAGCCCCGAAGATGAGATCAAGGCCTGGCAATTCTGGCACAGTCGTCAGCATTCCGTGAAGCAAAGAATCTTGGATGCAGGTGCGTAAAAGAAATCCCCAACTCCAGCTACCAATATTCCAGCTCAGAACGAAGATGTAGAAGAAGTAGGAATCCCAAGGAGTTGGAGTTGGAGAAGTCAGAAGTCCAGCAGCGTCGGATGCGGCACTGTGTCCATTTGTATTGTCTAGTATTTCTAGCAGTAAATTGTGGCTTTTTATTGAAAGG
>VNJS01001767.1:0-11398 GCA_008042575.1 Drosophila watanabei | reverse complement strand
AATTGATTCAAAACTTTCTTTGTTCGCTTAGCGCATAATAGAGAGGGGTTATATGCCAGAGCAACCCCCATCCCAACCCCAACCCCAACCTTAACCCCTCTTTGCCTGAGGATGCTGCCTGCTATTGACAGACGTCCCCCTTGATTAATGTCCGGGCCAGTGGGCAAGTTATGAATGAATGAATGGCGACTGGCCCTTTTTCTTTCTGCACAAGGCTTACATATTTTTTAATGGCCGGCTAATTAGCGAAATGCCAGCAAGCTTTTAGCGACCAACGGATAAATCCAACTCCCGAGAGAGAGTCTGGCTTTCTGCAGGCCAAGTTAAGCGATATTTCAAAGCGACAATCGCACGGCAAGCTGGCGATTTATGGTTATTTGGTTTACACACACGAGTGAGAGTGTGGTGTGTCCTGACAGCTTAAAAAATTTATCGATGTACAAATTAAACTGCAACTGGAGCAAGGGAGCAGCAGCAGCAGCAGCAGCTCAGAAAATAAACCCAAGCAAATAAAAATAAGAGCAAGGGAAAGCTCCGTTGCAGTGTTTAATTTTGTTCTATAAATTTTCTCCAGCTGCAAATACAAATAAACTGAACTTGGAACTGGTAACTGGGAACTTGAAATTGGTATTGGTTTTGGTATTTGGTATTGGTTTTGATATTGGTATTGGCATTGGAGTTTAGGACCGCAAATGAACAACTGGCCAAGCATTTTGTGGTCATTTTCCTGACTGGTTATATTTGCCAGACGCCCAGCAAATTGGTTAAGAATAAGTGAGGGGGAAAATAGTGATGGAAATGGGGATTATTTTTACTCCTTATCCAGTTCCTGCTCTAGCTCCCTTCTCCCTTAAATCCCACTATTGAAATTGGAATTTCTCTCGTCGATGGCTAATCAAATGGCTTAGCTGTCGATACCCGATACTCCTGTTCCTCCTCGACAGGTCCTGGGATGTCTGGCATTGAGTGGATTAGGGCCAAGTGTGTTGGCTGAGCACTTGGCTCATTAACAGCTTCTGGCACGCACCAACCTTTTGGCCTCTGGAAGGGAACAGGTCGCCGTAGGACCATAAATAAGACGTCGATAAATAAAAATGGCATTGGCAGCGGATAGTCTAAATTGGAAGCACCTCGAGGGGATATTTATTAAAAGGAAAAGTGATGCCGGTCTTAAAATTAAATGCAGCTTTTATGTCAAATAAAATGAGGTAATAAAAGTAGGAATAAAATGTATGTATTTATTTCATTTAACTTGTTTAACATTGCTAAATAGAAAATTGAATTCTTACTCATGTTTGGCAGGTATCTTTGCCAGGGGAAATGTGTCATAAAAACCAAGAAAATCAATTCAATCAGCTTCTTGAAGCCATAAAAAGTAAACAAGTTATAAAAATAAATAGCGTTGAAATGAAATTAGATAAAGTAAAGTAATAAAAAAAAACAGTGGGTGCCATTTATATAATTAAGAGTCAAGATATTAAATAAAAATATCCATTAAAAGAAGTAAAAGCTACTCTTAAAAGCTAAGAGAACTATTAATATTTGTACAGAAAATATTTATTTATTTATTATTATTTGTTAAAGGTAGAGAAAATAAGGAAATATATTTATTATTATTATTACCTTTATTTACATTCAGAAAATATTTAGAAAGTGCCTTAAGAAAATTCTAAATATTTTCTTATATATATTCAAAGCTCAAAACCTTTAAACAAAACCTGTAACAAACTGTTACAACTTCTTAATTGTTACAAATTTAGTTCCAAGTGGAACCTTTAAACAAAACATATAACAAACTTTTACAACTTCTTAATTGTTACAAATTTAGCTTCCAGTAAAACCTTTACATGTTACTAATTAACTCTATGCTTTCCCTGCAATAAAATGTATTCCCCCAGCACATTCCCTTAACTTAATTAATTCGTATAAAATATAGGTTAGAACATCGTCGACACATCCTTGGCTTAAACTAAGGAAATCCCGGTTGGGGGATGCAGCACCAACATTTTCGACAACACAACTTGGAATTACCCACACAAAATTAAATAACGAAATATTTGCGAACACAAAACGTTGTGCAGGATCAAGACCAGGGAAACAGGCTTGCTTCCTGCCCCCGGGTCCTGGCCCCAGAGGCTTATTTTGCTCAAGGTAAATAGAGAATTCTTGAAACAGAGCGGCGCATTATGCTCTTGTGGAAATTGTGGGCTGTGACTAGCCCCAAAAGAAAACAAAAACAGAAACAAAAACAAGCAAAACAATAGCCAGAGCAGCAACAACAGCAACAACAGAAACAAAATCAAAAGCAGAAACAGGAGCAGGAAGAATAACATTGGCCTGCAGCAAAACATAAATGTCCTTGTTGCGGTCGGCGGTCAGAATCGGAAACTTTTTGCGCACGTTTGGCCCCCCGGAAGCTTGGAGGGGCAGGCAAGGCGTCCGTAGGAAATGTGGAAATGGGAAAATGAGCACCAGCAGCAGCAGGAGGAGCAGCAGCAGGAGCCGGTCCTGGGGATAATGGGCGGGCGGCGCAGGTCATTGCAGGCAGGCATGGCTGTAAATCACAGTGGACACTGCAGGGCCCGAAATATTGGCGAGGACTCGCAAGGTGGCCCACGGAAAAGCCGAAAAGCTGCAGCACCAGCAATTTGCTGGCCAAGGTTAAAGTTATAAATTATTATCGTGAGCCCCAATGGCTGTGCTCCTTAAGGTCCTAGATAAATAACAATATCAGTTTCGCACTGTTATCTACATAATTTTTGCTTAAGAAAAAACTTGTAGAAAACTTGGTTGGGGAAATATATTTAGAAATGGGAAAGAAAAAGTTTTGGGACTAAGAAAATTACAGGAATTTTTAAGGAGATTGTAATACAAGTTAAAAGTTATATAGACCTTAATTTTAACAAGGAAATTCCTAAAAAATTAGTCTACTTTGAGATATTTTAATGAAACTTTTAAACACAAATAGAGAAAGTGCACAAAAGTTATTTTAGGTCATTTTTAAGAGCCTTAAAGTTAACTTTAAATTTAGGAATCTTTAAAGTAAAGAAGCTATTTAAAAAAAAGTATTTAGACCTTAAAAAAAGTATTTAGACCTTAATTTGATCTAATAAATTCATTAAAAATTAGTCTAAAATAAAGTAGTTTAATAAAACTATTAAAGACAATTGGAGAAAGTTAAACAAAATATTTTAAGATTCTTAAAGTTAACGATAAATATATGAACCTTTAAAATAAATAAAAAAATATTTAAGTAATAGAAAAACCCACTTTAAATAACAACTTTTAGCGTTCTTCTTCAGCCCTAAACTTTCTAAGAACCCCCTGGTGGCTTTAAGTAACTCCTCAATTGGGCTCAAAGTTGCGTTAATAAAAATCTGGCAAACACGTAAAAGTCATTGACACGACGAAGGCAACTGTTTAAACATTGTGTCGCGGCTTATCTCCCTCTGGGCCCTATATAGTGCATACATATATCCCGAGCACTTTCCTAGGCCTGCGAAATCAAGTTTCGCAAAAGTATCCGAAATTTGCATGTTAGCTCGATGTGCGTGGGGTTAGTACTCCTCGTAGTGGTGGCACGCTTCCGCTGCAGCTTCTGCTTCTGCCTCAGCTCCTTTGCTTATCCTTCCTGCCTGCAAACCGAAAGCAGGTTGGCAAAAGTTTTTGGGGAAATTGAGCAATAAACTTTGCGCGAACAAACACACACTTCGAGGCAAACACGCACACTCAGTCGGGCACACTGGCACCCATGTGAGTTAAACAACCATGACTGTTTGCTATTTGGGTGGCTTTCCCGAGGGGGTGGAGGATGGGTTGGGGAGGTGACTACTCATCGCCAGCTGCGTCCTTGCTGTGCCGAAGGAGTAATGAAAGAAATATGCAAATATTGCGGTTTAATTAACTCGTCGTTGTGTCCCCTTACCTTGCCACTTCCACCTGATTTACTCGTTCAAACGATTTTAATTGCTGGCCCACCTGGCGTATGAGTGATGGCCATGATGATGGCAATGATGATGATGGTGGTGAGTAGCGAACATTGCGGCACTGATGCTGCTGCTGCCGCTGCTGATAACGAATGCCAAAGTCAATTATAAGAATGCCCGTGATAAACTGCGAAAATTGCGCATACGCCAGGGTGGACTCGGGCCATAAATTTATGCACAACAAAATACTCGAAAAGCCTAGATCCTGAGCCGTAAACAACAAAACAAGACACTTGAATGAAGGCACTCGGGGAATTTACAACCTAATTTCCCAAGCGAAGCCTTGAAGAGTTGAACAAAACAGTCCAACAATTAGCCGTCTAGAAGTAATTTCCACCCCGCGCTTCAGTGCCAGGAAAAGCGCAACGCCAAGGAGCGGCAGAGCGACAGATGATGATGGAAATTGCCCCATGCCACTTTGCCCCTTAGCCGCCTGTGGAAAGTGTAACCGCAAATGGCAAATAGCATAGCAAATGGCAAACGCCACACGCCCGACACCCCTCGCTACGTGAGCGCATTTCGAGAGGGAAATTAAATTGAAATGAGACGCGTTGCCGCGTGCGGAAAGCGATGGCAGGGCGAGAGCTACAAGTTGTTAAGACTATGCCAGCAAACACACAGCACAAACAAAACAAGAGGTGAAGGATAAGGAGGAGTGGGAGGAAAAGCAACAGAAGCAGCAGTAGGAGCAGCAGCAAGCATCAACAGCAGCAGCAGCAAGTAAAAGCCACCCAACACCACCGCGAAAAGCGGAAAATGCCGAGGCAACCGAAAGGAATTAAAAACGGAGCAACGCCAGGCGGAAATTAAGTTTACGGCGTCGCCTTTCCTTCACAAGTTAAACTGAAATGCAAGGCCACCAAGAAAAATATGCTAAATAAATGCGAGTGCATGCATAAAATTATATGAAAATGGCGACCCAACCGTTTCCGTAGTGAGCCAGAAAGAGCTTTAAATATAGCTGCAGAATTTTCCTTTTTTCCTTCTTAAAATAAAAGTTATAAGAAAAGACTTTGCAAGCTGCTTTTCACTTTGAAATTTTGTGAAAAACATTGAAAAACATTTGGCTTAGTCATAAAAGTAAACCATATTTTTAGCTTGGCTATTTTTAGTCAGAGTTATTAATCATCACAGACTGAATTTTCTTTTGTCTATGAAAAAATATTCTTACACATATTTATTTATATAATTATTCATATTTTTATATGCAGCCAACTTTATTGATAAAGTACTTTATTTATGAGTTGACTACAAATATTTGCTGGTTACCTTAACTGCCTTTGTTTACTATGAAATATGTGATTTTAAATGTTTTAAATATGACTGAAACACTTGTAAGAGAGGAAAAAAATAATACTTTATAGTGCAAAGGAATTTAAGTTGCGGCAAATATGGTAAAAA
Source organism: Drosophila watanabei (assembly GCA_008042575.1). NCBI lineage: Eukaryota > Metazoa > Arthropoda > Insecta > Diptera > Drosophilidae > Drosophila > Drosophila watanabei. The sequence continues at coordinate 6,011 of VNJS01001767.1, read as the reverse complement.
CATGTATTTTTTGTATTAAATTACTTATCTACACAAAATAAAATGCAATAAAATATATTTCAAACTATTTAAAGACTTTTTATTTGAATCGTTTTATTTTTATGTGACATTTAGGTAGCTTGTTAGATTTCTTCATATGTATGTCAATAATAATAGTAATAAGACTTAATTAAATTCAAATTAAATACTAAATACAACAAGAAAACAACTCCTATTAAGTCTTAAATTTATATAAAAAAAAGCAGGCATTAAAAATCAATTAAAATAAAACAAATAAATATTCCTCAAATAAATAACAAGAATTTCTTACTGCCACAAATATGAGAGGTAATTCCATTCTCCCTGGAACTCTTATAATAATTTTAAGGCATTTATTTAAGGCTTTTTTTTTCTTATAATAAAATATATTCTTTATTTGCCAGCTCAGTGACAGAGTTAAAAAAAACTCCTTTGCATAAATATGCAGACAGCCTGCCACAGCGAATCCGACAAATTCAGTTAAAGCGACTCGGCATTAATGCGAGATGAAGTTGTGCACGTTGCCCGCGTTGTCAGTCCGTCAGTGGAAGATATATACTATATATATATGCCCCTGCCACGCCCCCTTTTCCGCATCTCCAGAGAGAAAGAGAGAGCGAGCGTTTAAGGCAACATGTGAAGTGAAATGAAACGAAACGAAACGAAACAAGTGCATTATTTGCATTAAATTATGCATACGGCGAAGGTAAACGAAGGTAAAGGGAGCGCGCAGGAGGTTGAGGCGGAGGCAAGGGAAAAGTGTCAGCAGCCGTGCGATTTCACACGCAGGTGGCACTAGGGGGAGGAGAAGGAAGCGGGTTTGGAAAAACCCGAGGCTCCAAGGGCCACAAACAATGTGAAAATAAAGACCAGAAGAAAAAAAAACAAGAAGAATAAAAGCGGATCGCGTGAACAAGTGCGGGCCGGGCAGACCTCAGAGGGGAAACCCCCTTTTCTCGAGGGGCCTCAGCCAACGGCTCTCCAGTTGATGCGCAGAATTTGTGCAATTTAAATTGAATCGCAAAAGCAGAGTCACTTATTCATGGTGACAGGTGAGCGAGAAGGTGAGAAAAGGTGGGAAAGAGGCGGCAACTCTGATAACGGAAATTAGTTAAAAAAGATTTTGAGGAAAGCGAGATTTTAATAACAAATGAGGTTATAATTTCCGCCTTTATTGTAGAGAACAAAGATGAAAGATATAGAGGAGGAGATATAGGGGAGAGTTGACTCATGAATCTGATTAAATATTTGAAATGTACTCGTTTTACTGGGTGTTAAAGTATTTCTACAGTTTAAACGGAAAAGTTGAATGAAAGTAAAGCTAAAATTATTAAATTAAAATAAATTTAGCACTTTATTTATTTATTTGAATAACATCCTACTGCGGCAAGGGTTGCTTTATATTTAATATTATTTAATTATTAAATTTTAGTTTTTCTTAACAGACTTAATTAGTTAATTAATTTAAACATTTCCTTGCACATTTCTTTATACATTTTTTTTATACTTATATAGTTTTTTATCATTTTTGTATATATTATTTTATAAATTTTTTTATACATTTCTAAATACTTTTTACACATTTTTTTTTTGCTAATTTCTATATAAAATTTTGCATACATTTTATATACTTTTCTTTATAAAATTCTTTTTTAATTTATTGATTTCGTTTATTATACAATTCTTTATATACTTCTTATAAATTTCTTTACAAATTTCTTTATAATTTTTGTTTATAAATTTCTCTATATATTTATTAATACAACTCTTTCTACATTTCCTTATTACTTTACGTATGCCCTTTCCTAATCTCTAAATACCCCTATGACTTGACATATTTGTGCAATTTACCCCAACTAAATCCTATTTATTTATTAATTTATTCCATAACAAATACCCTTTCCAAAGAAATAATACCCTCATTCTGCATAAAAATATGCCATTTGTCATGCTCTCCGAATGCTTCTGCTCAGTTATCCTTTTCCCTTTATGTCCAGTCCAGCAGCATGACAATCAAATTAGTTGTGTTGCACATCCAAACAATTTCCCGAGACCCCACTATATATGTTTACAAATCCGAGGGAACAGATGCTTCCTAAGCTGTTGCTTTTGCGGGAGACCAGGGACCAAGGAACAGAGACCAGAGACCAGGGAACACTGTCTGGAACGGAACCCCCTTCAGAGCTGACCACTGGCTGCGGCGGCGGCTCCTTCGAGACGAGACTCTCTCTCTCGGTTAAGTTACAGCCAGAAGGAAAGCGGAAAAGCAGGAGCCGAAGAAAATGCTTGCCCTTTAGCAAAACGACCACAACAATGGCTGACATGCAGCATATGCCATAAAATGCAATGTCCTGTTGGGACCCTCCTTCTGCCTTTGCCTTAACCACCCTCAAAGTCCGATTTTCACATCCCCTTTTGCTGATGCTGCTTTTGCTTCTGATACTGCTTCTGCTTCTGCTTCTGCTACTCCTGCTTCTGCTCCTGCTTTGCATAGTCAACTGATTTTGATGGCATTTTCGCACAGCTTAAAACAATTTGCCATAATGCTTTTACTGCGTAGCGATGTTGTGATGTCATCGCCTGGGGTTAAAGATTGTGATGGCAAAGCTGCCATCAGCTTCTGCTTCTGCTTTTGGGTTCGCTGGTTTCTGTTTTTTTTCTGTTCCTGCTGAAGCAATATTCGAAAGCGAGCATAAAAGTCAAGTGATTTTAAGTGGTTGTAGGTCAGCCAAAAATATAAAAATTAATATGCAACATTACGGGGTATTGCTCCATTTTATCAATGAAATGGCAAATTCAAAGATTTTTTGGTTTTAAGTTTGGGTTTTAAGAAGGGTTTTGAACGGGGTTTTGAAATGGAGAGGTTATTTTTTTTTAGATTTTTGAAATAGGTTTAAAAGTTTATTTTATTAGTTATCTGAATTATCTTTACTATTTGCCTGAAACTATTTAAACTCAATTTTAACAAGGTTAACATTATGTATACATATATATATATACAATTAACAATGGTATTTTATGTTTTTATTCCTTTAAAAATAAATCTTGTTTGATAAAGCATTATTTTATGATTAATATTAATTTATTAAACACACTATAGACTAATTTTTGCATGTATATGTAAACTATTTATTTTTAATCTAAGTTTTTCACAAGTGCAAAGCAAATTCCCTTTACAAACTAAAACTAATATTGATTTAAGACCATCAGAGAATGCTTATTCCTTGACAGGCAAATTCCACATTCGCTTAAAATGTACATTTTTCTCAAAGAGTACCGATCCCCTTGGGAATATGCAGAGCCACATCCGCCGTGATTACACTTAACTTCGCGAAAATTGAAACGGCTAAAGGGAAATAAAACGGTTACGTCGTGGGGGCGCGCAATAAATGCTCGTAAAATAAAGCGAAATGGCTTTCTCTTGCTTTCTTGACGGCCACTGAAAATGCATTTCCGATGGCCATGTGTGTGTTTGTGTGGGAGGGATGTGTGCCACACACACACAGAGAGAAAACTATCTGTAAAGGGGGCGTGACTCCAACTGCACTCCTGCAACATGCAACGCTAAAAGCCATGACCGTGCTGCACGCAATCATCGGTAGAGTTCGGGCCAAATCCGCAGCTACTTTTGTTTAAGGGCTAAAAGGTTCCGCCCGTTGCTACCCCGGGGAACCAGGGGATCCTGGGGGATCATGGGGAATCCTGTGAAACCTGGAGGAGGCACACGCATCGAACGGGCCAGATATAATAATAATAACGAGCCCTCAGTTTGTTAGTTTGGCTGTTTGCCGACTTTTGCAACTTTTACAACAAGGAAAGGAGGCAGGCAGGAGGTCGGAAGGAAAAGAGTAACTTTTGCCGTGTGGAAATTCTATGGGGGAAACGGGCGTTGCCTCGTTGCCACGTCGGAGAAACTTATAAGCAGGTCAGTGCCGGCCAAATCAGTGGCAGCGAGAGAGACGATTTCAGAATGTGCTGAAAACTACTTAAGTCCGGAGCTTAAAACTGTGCTTGCTGAATGGGCGGGTCAACCGGAGGGCAGGAGCTACGGATGAGGAAGCCCCGTAGGAAATATCCAACAGCAGTTCGAACTCGCCACACAATAACACAGATTTTTTATTTTCTACTCGTCGAGGAGCGCTGTTTCCCCTTTTCCATAAAGTTTTGATAAAGAGCTTTACAGAAACAGAAGGTATATTGTTAGTTTTACAAAACTAAAAAAACAGAAAGCTAGATTGTTAGTTAGGCAGCCAGGGGGGAGAGGTGATAAAATCTTATAAAGTCTATATAAGCAGGGAAAACATATTTAATTTTCTGACACTTGGAAACATATTCAATTTTCAGATGCCGAGAAATGTTTTGTGCGAGGTGGTAACCAGAAGTCGTTGATAAAAAGGTGTAATAAGGTATGTTTGATAAAAGTAAGGAAAACAGGAATGTTTTATAAAGGAAATCTTTATTTGGACTCATAGTTAAGTATGAATGATCTAAATTTAAGGTACACATAAATTAAACAAGTAAAAATTATAAATTAATCAAAAATGTGACCTTAACGAGCAGGAAGGTTTCAGATTCCTGTGTTTGTGGGAAATGTATAAATATTATGGAATAAGTAAAAGTATCAATCTTTTTAATACATATTTTTATTATTATATTATTAATATTAAATTTAAATATATAGTAATATTAATATACTTTTATTTAAATGTATTATTAATACATAAAAAAATATAGCGTTAGCCCGTCACCACGAGGACGCCAAAAACAATCCTCCAGCTCTCTGGACAAGAAATAACTTAATATTAACACATAAATATAATTACAAATTATATAAAAATATAACTGATATATAATTTTAATATATTTAAGAGGTAAACCAAATAAATACCTACACAAACTAAATTAAATTTTCCTATAAAACCGGCAATAAACACTCAATAAACGCAACAATTTCCTACCAAAGGTTGCATATGTTTCCATAAATTAAAAACCTAAAAAAAAAATTTTAAAAATATTAACCCCATTGACTTTATCAATGGAATATATAAAATACCGTTTATAAGCAATTAAATCATAAAAAATTGGACAACAAACATCGGGAAACAAGTTAAAAACAATAACCAATGTCAAAAACAATAACAAAACCTTTTGTAAGAGAAACAATGGAATGTTCTCAATTAAACAGCATAATAAACTATTAAAAAACCCAACAAAACTTCCACCAAAAAAAGACTATTTATTTGACACACTTGTGTGGCAATTTGGAACTCCTTCTTCTACACCAACTTTCCCCACTGATCCCCCTGATGACAGGAAATAAAAAATATATATAAAAAAAGAGAAGAGAAGATGCAGAAACCAGAGGCTGTTAGTCGCCAGGCAAATGTCTGCGGCTCACGGAATCACTAAAAATTTTAACAAAAGTTAAACTTCCGTTTCCTGGCTCCGCCTGGCAGCGGAAGTGAGTAAAGCTTTTCAACATTAAAAAGATGTAAAGGCACCGCCGCGACAGCGCCAAAAAGCTGAGAGGAACCGGAGGAAAATCCAAAAAAAAAAATCGAAAAAAAACCCTGGTGATGGCAGCGGAAAATTGTGGAAAAATACTTATAGCCATGATGATGGCATGGGCCATCGTGCGGGAGCATGTAGATAAGCTGCGTAGATTTGCCCCGGAAGAGGACACGCCCCTTCCCGACCTCAGCACACCTCCTTTAGCCAAATATTTCGCGAATATTCAAAACATGCGCTTAAAAGTATGTATTTTCCAGCACATGGCATCGGGAAAAGCCCGGAAAACCCCGGAAAAAAGGAGGGAAAGAAGGTGAACGGTGGAGCAACCTGATGGGAAAGCCTCCGACAAAAATGTGCAGCATGCTTAGCGGGGCAGGCACGTCACGTGCTGACCTCGTCTCTGGCAAAGATAAGTTTTTTTTTTTGCTGCATTTCAGACCCCAGCAGGTGGCATGTGGCACACCAGGATGTTTGCATATCAT
>VNJS01001765.1:0-25719 GCA_008042575.1 Drosophila watanabei | reverse complement strand
AACGACATTAACTAAGTACCCCAGAGCAAGCTTAGTTAGGAGTTTAAAAGAAAATATAATCCATATTTTACTCGCAAATGGAGTAAAGTAAAGAATACCTCTCCAAATGAAGCTCCTTTTCCCAACTTAGCAAATTCCTTTTCAGGACTCTACAATCTCAGGACCCATAAAAATTAAATGGATAGTTTCACTCCCAAGGAAAAGCTACTGCAAAGCAAGCAAATATTAATTTTATGTTTAATGTTTACAATAACTTTTAAGATACAAAGGCAGATAAACAATAATGGCGCTAAACCCCGCAAAGAAATGTCTGTGAAAGCACTTTTCCGCCGTCAAATTTATGATTGTTTGCATTATGCGTTTAATGTCGCTTGATTTACATTAGTTGGTGCAGCGGGAAAAATTGAATTTGCCAAGCTTTTTTCTACTGAAAATAACACAAAAAAACCCCACGCTGAACGTGCCGCCCCCAGGAGCAGACGCAATATGCAAATAATCTGCAAATTTATAGGCTTTTGCCCCGGGACTCCTTGCCACAGCTGCGACCTGGCCAGCGTAAGTCCTTGAGTGGCATTCGGCTAAGCCAGGTTATTATCTTTTATGAACTGAACTTCCGTTTTGATTGGTTTAATGCTGTTGCGGATTGCTCAGCGCTTGCGGGGGCCCCGAATGATTGATGCCTGCGCAGCAGCGATGTCACAGGGAAAACATGAGCCCAAAATCTTGACATTTCTCGTCGAGCAAAAAAAGTAAAAAAAAAAATGTACAAGTATAGGAAATCCAACTCGCATGTTCATGTGGGAGAAAAACCCATTAAAACACTTGAGCCTGGCAGACGCGACGCGGCATGTGCTCTCCAAGAACAGCGGCAACCAGAATGCATTTCCGTTAATAGTGAAGGCGGCTTTGAAGGCAGCCACACAACACTCAGACGCAGCAGCACTTGTTGTGTTACCCTTAAACCTTCAAAAACTCCAACCCTTTGTCGCTGCAGGACCTTCCCCCATTTTTAGGGGACATAAAATGTTATTGATATTGCAATTTTTAGCATTTTGTAATTGAGGCAAAAGTCGGCTGCCTATCGCAGCCATCAATTGTCTGCCAGGACCTGCTGCTGCTCCTCTGCTGCGGAGCGGGATAACTGTCTAAATGACACTTGAGCATGTGTTTAAACATGCCAAGCACTTGGCCCACTCAAACTATGCAGCAAGCAGCAGGAGACAGGAGCAGCAGGAGCCAGGAGCCAGGAGCCAGGAACAGCAGCAACTTCATATAACACTCGCAAAAAATAAAGTAACCAATAGCTTTCTTTGGAAACATATAGCTTAGGATGCTAATTTTTTAGCTCCTGAAGATTTAATAAGTATGTTAGAGTAGTTTTACAACTTAAATAAAATCTAAAATATAGAATATTGTAAATAAAATACTTTCTGGCTTCAAAAAACATGAATAAACTTCTTCCAGTGCACCGCACGGGTTGACACTTTACTCGCTGGCATCAAAGTTCATGGGTGTCGAGGCAAGCAGAAAAGGAAAGGGGGAGTTGAAGTGAATGGGGCATCCCCCCTGTCGATGCGCTGATAAGTCCCCCTATCTACCCTATTTCCACATTCCAACCCCATCCCCCCCGTCTTCATGTGAGCATCCCTGTGAAGTTGGCCCGAACGCATCTTGTCTCGTCTCGAGAACGAAGGCGAGTGCCAATGTTGCCAATGTTGTTGGGTAAACTCATAATTGGAATTAATTATGCATTCGCACTTTGCGGCCAACTTTTCAAGTGGCTGGGAGTGGTTAGCTGGAGTCAGTTAGCCGGCTCCTTTCCCAGTATCAGTGGTTGTGTGAGTGTTTGTTCACGATGCTCCTTTAATTGTCCAAAGAGAACAAGAGCCTCGAAGCGGGGTATATCCAGATACATATCCAAGAAACTGGCGACTGTCGGCAAGGGTTAAGTGCAAATTGCAGTTATCGTAAGTATTTCTTAAACTTACTTGAAAGGATGTTCCAGGGTGTCTCAAATAAGCTTGGATTTTAGAAGAAGTTGGGTGAGTTTTTGGGTTTTTTAGGGAAATACTTTAATGAGTATTTCTGGAAAATTAATAATAAGGATTGGAATTTTATTTGACATAAATTCTCTTCTAAACATCCCAGTTAATTTTATTAAATACCTTTTAAAAACAATATTATATACTCTCTTCTTCCATTTAGGACTTCACCTGGACCTCGTTCAAATCTCGAGACAACCGAAGGCAACTCGAGGAACATCCCCATTTAGCAATTCTCGGCTGGAAGCCATTCTAATTTAAGTTAGCCCATTTATCTTATGGCTTTCCTCTTTGTGCGCACTTTTTTCTGTTTGCCTCGGCCTCCCCCCAGGTCTACCTCCCTTAAGCAGTCCAATTTGTTGCTCCTTTATGGCTACTTATATTCCATGTCCTGCCCACACCTGAGCCCAATAATTACTGTGTGCCCGTGCCCGTGCTAGAGACTGTTCCTGGCTTTGGCTCGCTTTTTTACATGCTCGCCTGCCTGTTAGCCTGCCAGCTGGCTTGTCCCATTGTCCTGGCCCTGGTTTGCATTGCGGATTTGGCCTTTCTTGTTCCCATTTGCGGTGGAATGGTTTGAATGCATAAAGGGAACGCTCAAGATGTTGGGAATTAATTAAAATTTGACAGCTAATAAAACGCAATCACAGCCCAGAGACACTAAAGAAGAGAGAGAAAGGGGGGACATGGCTCCCACAATGGCCATTTAAGTTGCGAATTGCGGACAATTGCACGCTTCATTTCGCCTGTGTTCGCCTGTTTTGACAAGCCATCGGAATCGAGTCACAAAAGACACTGATGACAGAGAGAGAGACCCGCACCGAAAATGACAAAAGCCTGTCGCAAATCGCAAATCGCAGGCTGTAAGTCGCAAGTGCTGAATTCCAGCTCGCGGGGCAAAAGGCACAGAGAGAAATTTGAAGGAAATTTGGTTAGTTTCTTTATAAAATTCACACAAATAAATTCACTTTAAAAATTTACGTAATTAATTCATAATGCGTAGAAGTGGCCTACCTCTATCATGAGTCGGTTAGAGCGAACTTACTCTTGGAACTGTCTTTCCTTCCAATGGAAAATCATTAAAGACTTCCCAGAGTGCAGCTAAAAAGAAACTCTCTCTTTTGCTTCGACATTGCATGCAAAACGTGAAAGAAATAAGAGAGAGAAAAGGAATGAAGAGAAAAATAGGACCTCAAGAGATCAAAAACAGCTTTCGCTCTTCACAAACCGAGAGATCGAACTGAGCAGTTTCCTTCGAAACCATTTAAAACCAACTTGGCAATCTTTGAAGACGGGAAATTCTCCTTTTTGCTTATAAATGTATTAATCTACAATTTTTCGTGTATAGTGTAATTCCTTCTATAAATATTTTCTTTCAGTGTTCCAAATGCCGGACAATGGCGGGCAGCTGGCATGGCCGGAAACGGAGCGACACGAGGGGACTGACTCTCTGGGCCTCGTCGCGTGTCATGAGCAAACAAGATAATGTTACAGCAGTCAACGCAAATCGAGCGCAGAAGGAGCAACGAGAAAGGAGCGGAAGGACCAGGGACACTCGGCATCCGCTGGCATTCGGTTTTGGCAGTTGGCAATACCACCACGTCCCACATCCCACTTCTCCCCCCGCCGGCGATTTGTACAAAAATGCAAATGAAAACGTCTCAGCTTACGGGCAGCTAGTAAGGAGCTGGTCCTGGCCAGGGGAAGTGGAAACCGAAATGGAACCAGGAGCCGTAGAAGGAGATGAAGATGGAGACCGGGAGCTGGGAGCTTAATGAAAATGCTGGCAGGGGCCACAACGGGCTGCCAAGTGACCGGTGGTGTCCTTTGCTGGTCTCCGTAGGCTGGGCAATGATTGATCGCCGGCATCAATTTCCCCAGAAATGTTATTGCCATGCGTTCGACAGTGGGTCGATTGACGGTCAGGTCAGGTCACCAACACCACCACGGAGGACTTTAATTATGCCTTTAAGGCCATAGCACTTTCGGTGCACTTGGACTTTAGCCTTATTGAATTTTTCACAAATATCACAGCCAAGAGTTTATAAAGTTAATCATTAAATATTATAAACAGCTTGGCAAACGATTTATCAGAATGCCCTAAAGGCTGGCAGCTGGGCAGGATCTTGGGCCAATCGGCTTCTTAGTCCTTTGGCGTTTTCATTTATGAAAATGTCTGAAACATGTTTCGCTTGCGCAAACAGAATGCGAGTGTGCGAGTATGCAATAAAATTCCATTACAGCAATGGCCCGACTTAAAAAACTTGGCCGAAAAAAGGAAGGCTTGGATGGTAGCAGGAAATTTTGTTGCACTCGCTGGGAGCAGGAACAGGAAGAAAAGTAGGAGAAGAAGCAGGAGCAGGAGCAGGAGCTGGAGTAGGAGCTGGAGCACCAGCAGCAAGTGTATTAAAAGCCCGCAGACATTTCGCCTTTACGTGAGTGCATTGCATCGCCCGTGGGTGTGTATGTGTGGCAAAGGTCCTTGCATATTTTATGAAACTTGCAAAGCATTTAACAACACATGCACACCCACAGACAGAGGCAAACTCATTACTTGAATTTATTTAGCACTTAAACCAAATGTTTCATTCGCCTCAGCCGGCTGATTTGGTGCTCTCATCTATCTATCCCCGCCGCCCTCATCAGCCCCCGGACATCTCCGCACTCTGGACTCCACTTGACGGAGCTTGGACGTGCAACTCCTCAAGTCCTTCTCCTGCCACTTGAAGATCTGGCGGCACGGGCATGATTCCGAACACTTACTCGGTTGACTGAAAGATCTTACAGCCTGAACGGCTTTAATCATTCTCAGGAGCACAGATCTTCTCTTATCTTCAGGGGATTGGGTACAAGGCTTACCCTCGTCATGGACATAGCCACAACGAGTGCAGACATCCGCTATTGTGTTGACCAAAAGCTCGTTTTTGGCACAGGCTTCGATGGAGCCGCTGGACAGGATTGCACTGCTGGCCTTGGGCGATGGACCATAGCATGGCGCTACTACTTTAACACCACATTTTGGGCACTTGTCTATGCAGGAGTTTGAGTCCTCAGTCCCCTCCTCCAAAGCCTCATCCTGTTCGTCCTCTGAATACTCTGAATAGAATTTGATGACCCGCTGCTCACGGCTCGTCATTCGGGGCTGGTAGTACATTTGATCGAGGGGCCTCACGGGTTTCTTTAATGATGTCCTTGGCTTCTGCTTCTCTACTGGCTTGACTTTTGAATCCAACTTCTTGTGTAGAGCCTTCCCATTCGACCGTTCCATGGCCTATAAATTAAAGTAAACTTTAGGTCAGCCTCTCTGTAATCCGTAGACAACTTACCTCGAATCGAGCCTCATGTTCGCTCAACATCTTGTTGAGGTTCGTTAGAGAGTAGCGCTCGTCGATTGTGCGCAGATCCTCTTCCTCCTCGGACACCACTTCCCACGTGGTGTTGGTGCTCGCAAAGGACATGGAAGCGGAGGTTTCACTGGTCGGCAGAAGGCGGCGCAGTCGTTCATCCCATTTATCCTTCTTCGCCCGCTCCGCGCTCATTTCCTGTCCGATCAGCTTCTTGTACATCGTGTCAGGACGAGACGCTTTTTGGGTCGGTTTTCCCTCGCCTTTGACCGTTGGTATGCCCTGAATGCCGACGGCAAATTGCCGCGAATTCAACCGATTCCGTTGCCAAAATCTCAGGTTCTGGATGTGATTCGGCTTAAATGGTTGAGCCTTGGCTTCGGCCGCTTTATTGAGCTCCGCGATCTGGGCTTTTCGAATATTTCTCAAGTGGTTAACGTACTTGTTGCTCAGCAGCCGCTTTATTTCCTGCTTGTTGATCCCGCCGGCCAGCAGTTCGCCGTAGAGATCCCTGAGGCTGCCCCACATGTAGTGATTCCCCACCGTCTTCATCAGAGCCTGGACATCGGGCACTTGGTCGAGAACGGGGTTCGATTCGATGACGTCCTTAAGAAAGAGTTGGATTTGTTTGTACTTGTCGTCGGACTCCAAGTCTTTTAGGCTAAACTTGCTGTAAAAGGGCGAGGAAGTGGTGCTATCCTTGTTAACAGCATCTTCTTTCCGTGGCTCTGGGATGACTTCAACTTCATAAGCACTACCAAAGCGCGGCAGCATTTCATTTTTATTAGTTTTCACATGCCGAGTTTTTTCATGTTCTTCATATCGAGCTGCCTCCTGATCTGCCCCTTTGCTTGATATTTTTATACCAAGTTCAGACTTATTTATACCTTGATCAGACTTAATTATACCGTGATCAGACTTAATTATACCGTGATCAGACTTATTTATACCTTGATCAGACTTGTTTATACCTTGATCAGACTCATTTATACCTTGATCAGACTTTTTTATACCTTGATCGGACTTATTTATTTCTTGATCATTACCTTGAACTTTTGATTTAAATCCAACGAGGTTAAGACTAATTTTATTTACATCTTGATGGCCAGTTTGAAGTTCTGTTTTATAATCTATTTTCGGGTCAGTTTCATTTATATTTTTATCGATATTTTGATCCTTTTTTTTCGATACCTTTTTCTTTGAAACAGTTTTTTTCATATGCTGATTGTCACCTGTTATAGGTCCAGGGGGACTTATTATTTCAGAACTGATGTAACTTAAATCCTGATTGCCAGACTCTTTATCTTTTTTGGGATCACCGGTTGTTTTCCCAGTTTTACTTTTTCTTCGATCACCAAGTTCACGATCTGCTTTAGGTTCATTGATTTCATTGATTTCTTTTTTAGAATCTTCTCTAATCACTGATCCTTCTAAACTTTTAAACGATTCCATTTTCTTAACGGTGTCCTTACTCTTACTTTCTTTCTTACCGGACGGCGGTGGTGCAGTGACCACGGCTTTTTGGGGAATTTTTATCGGTTCCTTCGGTTGATTATCATCGGACATGTTCTCGCTGTGATGTTTTTTCTTTACCTTCGGTTTCTTCTTCACGGGTTCCATGGCCTCGCTGCCAACAGGACGTAAAATAATTGTTTTGCGTACGGATTTCCGGGGAGGGTGACTTTCCATGATTAGTTTATTCAGAGAGTCGCTGAAGGAGGCGACGCTGTTTCGCCCAAACAACTGTTCGGAAATGCTCGTCTCTCGGGTTGGTCTGTTTGTCTTCAGTATATTCAGCAAGATATCGGTGCCGTCGTCAGATGATGATTCATTACCACCACTTGAAATTTTCCCCCTTGTGTTGACCTTTTTCTGTCTGCGCTCCGAGCTGTTCACACTGTCCTTACTTTTCTCCAAATCTTTGCGCCTGCGACCCTTCTTCTCTGTTTTTTTTAAAGCGTCCGCCTCTTTTCTAGTTTTCGCATCCACGATTTTAGATTCTGGTGTCTTAGCATTTTTGTCCCATTTAGAGATCATTGAGGGATCATACCTCTGCCAATAGTTCTCACTTTCTATAGAACCCTTGGGCCTTTGACCCTTCTGGTTATTTATCTTCAAGGCGTCGACCTCTTTTCTAAACTTCTCAACCACTTTTTTAGATTCTGGCGCTCTGGGAAATGTGTGTGAGGGAGAGATTGAGAGGTCAGAGCTGCGCCAAAGGTTGTCACTTTCCGTGGAACTCTTGGCCTTGTGAATCCTTTTCTTCTTCTTTTTAGCCTTCAAGGCGTGAATTTGTTTTAAAATTTTCTCATCCACCAATTTTGATTTTGGCTTTTTAGCATATTTGTTTCGAATTGGAACTTTTCTTCTAAAGCTCGTCATCGCGGGCCATTTAAATTTCTTGGCTTCCTTGACTGTGGACAGCAGACTTCTCAGGACAAAGTTAACCTGATTTCTACCATGTCTTTTGCGATAAATCTGAGGCTTTGGGATATCATGGATCCTTTTCATATCTGGATCCAAGTCAGCTTGAGGCGCTTCTCTTTTGGGTTCCTTATAAGGATGAGCTTTACCAATTGTGTGCTTTCCTGAACTGTGATCCTTTAGCTGTCGGAATAGCTGCTGTATTTCTTTGAGCGAAGGTCCCAAGAGATCTTCCTCGCTGCGTTTCTGGGTGGTTATCCTCCTCCTTCTCCTACGCTCTTGATCTGCATCTAGATCGCCTAGATCAATGTATATCTCGCTGGTCACAGGTTTATCTTCACTCCTTCTTGGTGTCCTCAATGTTGGCTTGGGAATTCTGTAGACTTCCCACTCGGGTGAGGATTCCCGCCTGGTAACTGGTACCTGGATCTTACCGAGCTTTTTCTTCTTGCGCAGCACCTCGGTTTTCCAGAAACTGCCGAAATGTTGCAGGTCTAAGGACAGACGTTGTGTTCGGGAGGGTGACTTTCGCCTTTTAGGGGGCTTACCCCGAATGTCGGACAGATACCTGCGCACCTCCTCAATCTCCTGCGCCCAAATTAACTCCTGGTTCTTGATATACTGATGGTGATCCGGTCTCCGTTGCCACTTCCTCACCGCCTTGGCCAGATTTTCAATAACTTTGTCCACCAGGTGCTGCGGCCTGTGGTGTTTCCGCAGCCGCTTCCTTAGAAGCCTTAGCCGGCGGTTCAGTCCACGCTTTAGAAGCACCTCTTGCCGGATGTGCCGGCTCTGCTCTTTAATGGCTCTTGTCCAGTTGCTCAGCCAGCGCTGGTACATGTGCAGCATGCCGCCCACTGCCCGCCGTGCCTGCTCCCGTCGCTTCTGCTCCACGTCCCGCTGCCGCAAGTCAATCAAACGTTGCATCAGCCGAAGAAGCTCCCACCGGATCTGGCGCATCATCTCCAGGCGACGCTGGGCACGAAGCCTGCGCCTCCGCAGCTCCCGGACCTTCTTTCGGATGAGCTTCTTCAGTACCGCCATCTGAGTGGTACGATGCAGCAGTGGCAGCTGCATGTCGGTGGGTTTATAGTCTCCAATAACCAGTGATTTCAGATATTGATATATATAAATATGTGTAAAAAAAACAAAAGGTTTTACTGATTTAAAGGTTGAATGAAATATATTTTGATGGAAAAAAACTGACAGTTACAAGAAATCTATGGTTATATCTAGTAAAAATTAATAATTAAAATAATATTGTATTAGAAATTATAATTCAAAAGAATGCCTAAGTCAGCCCAAAAGTTTGCTCTTACAAAAAATCTATATATTAATCTATTAAGAATAAAAAATCACCTTATCAAACTGCACAATCAACATGTTTCCATAATATTTAGTTAAAATTAATAATTATAAATAATATTGTATTAAAAATTATTGTTCAAAAGAATGCTTAAGTCAGCCCAAAAGTTGGCTCTCAAAGAAATCAATATATTATTTAGTTTAGAATAAAAAAAAATCACCTTATCAAAATGCACAATCAACATGTTGCCAAAAATCACCGTCCAGTTAAGGGGATTCCATAATCAGCGTCACCTCTTATCAGTTGATGTAAAGCACCTGTTGGCTTGGACTTCCCAGCTCTCAGCTCACTGATAAGGCCTCCGTTAAGAGCAAATGTAAATCACAGATTTATTTCAGGGAAATCACTCGCTCAGAGATGGCTTGCTATAAAACCCGTCCAGCACAGATCCCAGCATCCACAGTCTTCTCTAGGCTTTCTTCGATAGTGAATCTAAAAGCAGTTTCAAAACCAATTCTAAGATGAGCAAACACGCCTCCCTAATTGTGGCCACCATTTGTGTGCTTGGTGCTCTAACCGAGGCCTTGCCTCAGCGTCGTCTGACTCAGCCACTACTCGAGTACGCCTCAACACCAACTCCAACGGAGGAGCACATCCGTCCACGTCGCCAGGTTTTGGGTGGTTCGCTCAACTCGAATCCAAATGGCGGTGCCGATGCCCGTATGGAGCTGAGCAAGGCCATTGGCACGCCGAATCATAATATCATAGGACAAGTGTTCGCCGCGGGTAACACACAAACCAAGCCAGTCTCCACACCCGTGACCAGCGGAGCCACCTTGGCCTATAACAAGTGAGTGCAATTTTGAGTTTTCCTAGGATTCAGTTAATATTTTTTCCTGCCTTACAGTCATGGCCATGGCATCGAGCTGACCAAGACACACACGCCCGGAGTGCGGGACAGCTTCCAGCAGACGGCCACGGCCAATCTGTTCAACAATGGAGTCCACAATTTGGATGCCAAGGCCTTTGCCTCGCAGAACCAGCTGGCCAATGGCTTCAAGTTTGATCGGAACGGAGCTGGCTTGGACTACTCCCACATCAATGGCCATGGCGCCAGTCTGACGCACAGCAACATTCCCGGCCTGGGCAAGCAGCTGGAGCTGGGAGCCAGGGCCAATCTCTGGCAGTCACAGGATCGCAACACGCGGCTGGACTTAGGAAGCACGGCGTCCAAGTGGACCAGCGGACCCTTCAAGGGGCAGTCGGATCTGGGCGCCAACCTGGGTTTGTCTCACTACTTTGGTTAAGGGAAAATGTTAAGTTTCAAAATTAAAAATCGAATCAAACAAAATTGTAATAAAAATTAAAAAATAACCAATTTAAATATTTATCTTAAAGGAATTAAAAAAACAAGATATGCAATTAGCACTTTTATTTTTTTATACAAAATATAAAATAGGTATCTTTACCCACATGAAACAATAAAATTTACTAAAAAGCCAAGATGTCCCAGGACTGCTCCTCACTCTCATCCTTTAAAAACTCTGCCGACTTTAGGAACTTGATGAACCGCGATGATGACGGCTTGCTTTTCTTGTGCTCTTCAAGGACATCTTCCAGTAGTTCCCGCTGCTGATTTACTGTATTGCCAGCCATTTTGAGTAGTTCATCGAGATCCTGGACCAGCAGATCAGTGGCCACTAGCTGATCCACCTGCGGCAGATCCTGGTACTGGCGTAATAACTTTTTAGCAACTTGTGTCTTCGGCTTGAATTTGGTGGGATCAAGGAGGTCCGAATTCTTGCAAAAGATCTCAAACAAGTCCTGCAGAATATACTGCTGCACTTGTAAATACTTTTGCACCTCGTTCATTTGGCTAAAATTTGTGTAGGCCTTGATATTAGATTTATGTAGATGACCCACCATGGGTTTATGATAATGATATACAGTTGGTCTCTGATTCAACATGGACACTATATCCTTGATGGGTGGTTGCCGGTGAATATATTTTAGCTCATTATATGGGAGTAGTTCACGGTCCGAAAAGGACAGGAAGCTATCTCCCAGCATATCTTCGGCATCAGGTGTTAGCAAGCCATTACTTAAGACTCCCAAGCTCACTCTGTTTCCATTGTGATCCTCAAAATCCTCGCCCAACAGCTCCTCCTCCTCCTCATCCTCCAATGATCTCTTAACCCTTCTAGTCCGACGGGGAATACGGCGAGATCTGATCTCCTGATTGGCGTGCAGCCTGCTCAAAGAATCAGGATGAAGGTTTATAGTCGGTGACACTATCTTGGGATCGGCATTCAATTTCTCCTCCACACTTCCTTTGATGGTAGATGGCTGCAGTTTAACTAAACTTACTGGTTTTGCCAAGGCAGCGTCCTGAAACTTACTGCCTCCATGGTACTCCTGCTCCAACTTCTGCACAATATTCTTGGACTCGTGCTCTCGGGTTACCGTCGCTTTCTGGACATCTGACGACCCCCAGTGCTGCGGAGCCTGTAGATCCTCCTCTCCATCGAATCTCTGACCATGACCCTCTAGGGCTGTTGGCTCTTCAACAGCCTGCTTGAGCGACGATCCTTGGCCAGAGAGAGCAACATGCGAAAAGGTCCTTAGGTTTGGTTCGCTTCTCATTTCCAAATTATTTGGCATGCGTTTGGTCCTGTCAAAAGCAAAGAGTTTTGGTTTTTTCTGCTGATCAATGGAATACAAGCGTTCATATTGTGGATCCTGCATATCGGAGCTCTGGGGCATGTCCTCATCCAAGGCCGAACTGGACTTGGACGGGGTGTATTCCAAGTTGTCATTTGGCTGATTGATATTTTTCAAGCGCTGATGGCGTTTGTCGTGAGTGGATTCAAACATCCGATTATGCCATTCCTCAATTTTCCCCTTGCGAGTAATCTCAAAGGACTCACTGGGCAGCAAGGGACCGAAGCCTTTGGCAATCAGGCGAGAGCTGGTCTTCAACTTAATTTCCTCCATGGGATCACAGATACCCGAGGATCTGCGTTTCTTCTGCTTCAAATGATCCTTGTTCTGGCTGGCGGCCCTCGGGAGTTTCGGCAACTTCTCGGAGGCCTCCTGCTCGATTTTGGAGAGCTTATAGTTGGCCTCATGGTCTAGCTTGCTCGGCTTGGTCCGGTGGTAGAGGTTACTTCCGTAAATTGCAGTTGGCGCCGGAGCATTTCTGGACTCTTGCAACTTCTCAAGCTGTTCATCGACCTTTTCAGGTGCAGTTTTAACCTTCATCCAGCTCTGGGCCTGTAGGTTCTCTTGTTGACGAATGATCTCCGGCGTTTGCTTTAGCTTTACATTGTATTGAGAAGGAGCGCCCTCCGCCTTGGCTGGGGAGAGACTCTGCGTTTGCTCTTGCTTCTGGGCAATGGCTTCATCAGAGGCCTTCATAAGGTTTGCCTTAGTTGCCTCGATGCGCTTTACTGCTTGATCATAGTGGTCAATGGATTGGCTCTCCTCCTGGCTCAAGGATCGCAGCTCCATGCCATCCGTGCGCTTCTTGTCGGCAACGCTCTTGGCCTTGTGAGCCATATAATCACGATACCAGGCATCTGCCTGGGCTCCCAGAACCCGCATATCTTCATCAGTTACCGAATCCGTCAAAGATCGCTCCTGGGCATCGCTCATACGCTTTTTGGCCGCCTTTCTCTTGGCTATTTTGACCTGGAGGTT
Organism: Drosophila watanabei; assembly: GCA_008042575.1. Lineage (NCBI taxonomy): Eukaryota > Metazoa > Arthropoda > Insecta > Diptera > Drosophilidae > Drosophila > Drosophila watanabei. The sequence goes on along the minus strand of VNJS01001765.1, from coordinate 12,904 downwards.
CTCGTACCAGGCATCGGCCTCTGCCTGCCAATTCCGAGTATCCTTGTTGCCCACCGCCTTCGATCCTTCGATCGGCTTTGGCATGCTGTCAGGTGCACTGCGGCGTTCCCTTGGCTTGTCAATTAGGCTGTCCAATTCCGACAGGTCTTCAAAGGACCAAAGGTCCTGCAACTCGGGACCTGCCTGATCCACGGCGCGGCTGAAACTTTGCAGCTGCTCGCTGGCCTGCTGCTCGCCGATCAGTTGCGCCCCGTCCATGGGCCAAGAGTTGGATCCAAGGCTATTGAACACCAACAGAGCCCACCAGAATTGTACGAAAATCATTTTCTATACGGAGCTTAATAATACTTGGAGTTATCGGGTCGAGAATCAGAGAGAGACTGACTGGAGGCACTAGGATAGAAGAACATATGGATTGACAATTGAGAAGAAAAGCTACTTGGATTGTACTTTGTAAGAAACCAAGGCATACTTGGATAATAAGAATGGAAGTTATTAATTAAGAATAACATGTTCTTCGGCTTTCTAAAGGTTGCAAAACAACCTAATATCCGAGTTCGTCTAAGAACGAAAATGGAGTGGAATAGGGTCCTAGAATAACTCCCTTTATAAAACACTAAAAAGTATATTGGAAATTTATTTAGAGTATCAAATCATCAATAGTTTATTTTAAAGGTGTTTTGAGTAAATTAAATATTAATCTGATCTAAAACAATACACTTAATAGGATCCCTAGACTGCCGGTCGTCCTGTTCATTCCAAGCAAGCTGCACTGCTAATTCTGTATCCCCTACGGACCTTATCCAGAGTATCTGCCTTAGAGCTCATCATGAACTTCCGTCTTTGCTAGTTGACTTCCAATAGACATATTCTGATGCTGGCTAATCCTATTGGTATAGTCTTCTGCCAGAATCCAAAGCGATTCCTGCCTCTTCTCACGAATTCGCTGCTCCTCCTCCGGCGTCTTTAAAATCATGTCGTAGAACTGCTGAAGGCGCGGAATCAAAGGATTGCTGTCCCTGCGGCACTTCTGCTTAATCACAATCTCGCAAAAGTCCTTTTCTTTCTCCACTTGGAGCACAAGCGTCTCATTCAGGGCCTTAAGATTTCGTTCCAGCACTGAGAGCACTTGTTCAAACTCTGTATCATTGTGAATTAACTCAAAGGCAATATCCGTAAGTTCCTCGGGCAGTCTTCCAGATAACACTTTGTGGAACCTGTCGCTTAACTCCATTTTATGGAGTTCATAGCTGTCCTCGGGTTCTAGATTGTTAGAATTGATATAAGCTCAAGTCTAGCTACATGGGACGCTCTCGTACTCACCATTTAGCATTGCTGGACACTTCATTGGTGTGTAATCCTGCTCAATATCTTCCTCATTCTTCTCGGTTAAGGATTCTTTTTGCTGCTCATCAGAGCACATCTGGGTGTTACCACCATTGGTATCATCAAGGCACCAATCGTCAACCTCCTTTAGCCTGGGCCAGTTCTCTTTTTCTGTCTTAAGCTTCGATTTTTGGACTGTCAGCTGAGAGAAGCTGGTGTCGCTCCCATCACTTGGCTGTTGCTTTTCGTCCTTGGTCCCTAAAGCAAAACCTGGACTAAACACCAATAGAAGCCACCAGAATTTTAAGAAAATCATTCTATACAATACTTCCTTGCAATATTTGAGAGTCAGGGAAAGACTGACAGAAAACTCAAATGCTTACCAACATTTTATTTCAAAGCAACTCCAACTAAATTAACAAATAAACTAAACAATTAAACTAAGAATTAAATACGATCCTTGGCCAGCGTTGCCCCGGACTCCAAAAATAGATCTGCCGTCTTCAGGAGCTTAATGAAGCGCGGCGAGTACTCGCTGTTCACATGCTCCTCCAGGACCTTGTCGAGTGTCTGCTGCTTCACGACCTCGCTGAGGCTGGCTCTCCGCTTGCGACGCTCGACAGTGTCGGCCATCTTACGTAAGTATTCAAGATCAAGCAGCAACTCATCATGGGTTTTTGCCGCCGCCAGCTGATCGCCCAGCGGCAGCTCCTCATACTGCTGCAGCAGCTTCTTGACAATCCGTGTCTTCTCGTTGATCTTGCCGGGATCTAGCAGACGCACATCCTCGCTAAAGTCCGCAGAGAGGACCTGCAGCGAGCTCTGTCTCTTCTCGCGTACCTTCTTCTCCTCCTCCGACGTCTTCAAAATCAGTTCGTAGAACTCTACAAGATCCGGGCGCAGAGGAACGCAGGCGCGACGACTAATCTGTTGGTCGATGATCTCGCTAATGGCCAGCATGGCATCCCGCACCATGCCCTCCGTCTGGCGCACATAGTTCTCGGTCTTGTCGGTACGGATCTGGTAGAAAGTCCTGGGATGGTTTGGTCTTTGGCGATTTCGCTGCAGCACTGACACCAGACGTTCCATTTCCGGATCACAGCCAATGGCCTCGAAGACGGCGTCCACAATTTCTTCGGACAGTTTGCCAGAGATCAGTTTGTCGTAGTTGGTGGGTCGGCAATCAATTTTCTCTGGACGTTCGCTGCCAAGAAAAGGCAAGAAAAATTTAAATTAATAAAGAAGGTAGTTCTACGCTAGGTGAAATGATTACCATTTGGTTGTGTTTTTCCTAATATTATCTGGTGTTTTTGGTGCCGCCTTCTGGGTCGTCTGTTTCCTGGTGCTGTTTCCTGCTTTCTTTCCCGACAACTTCATCATGGAGGGTGGTTTAGCATGAGCTTCGAGCCTTCTTGACTGCTTCTGTTCCCTCTTGAGTTCCCACTCTTGGCCTGGAACGCCTTCATTTAACACCTCGGTGACGTCTCTGATATGGCGTTCGTCCAATTTGGCTTCACTTTCACGAAGTGGAGCATCCTGTATCTTGTAGTTTTCTTCGGAATACAACTTCTGAGGAGCTGGCACCACACTGATGGAGCCATTGCCGGAGAAGAGTTTCGTCTTTGGATCCGCGCACACATTAGCATTGATGGCGACATTAACCTTCATGGCATCCGGATTGTTGCAAGCGTCTCCGATCTCAGTTGTGGCAGTTCCAGAAGTTGTTGCACCTGCAGAAGTCGTTGCAGTTGTTGCATCTGAAGCTGTCGGGCTAGGAGTGGCAGCTGCTGGGCTGGAGGTGATGCAGTTGGGCGGCATGACCGTAATGGGTACGCAGTTTGGATCCACATTCAGTTTTTGCTGCGGCTTTCTTGAGAAGGGTCCAAGGTAGCGGTAGACCGGTACTGGGACCTGTTGTCGGTATTGTTGGATCGGCTGCTGGACAGGAACGGGATTTGCTGGTGGTGGCTGCTGCACGGGTTGCGGTGCCTGAGGAGGTGGCGCTGCTGGACGGCTTTGTTGCTTTTGCAGATCCTTAAAAATGTTATTGAGATTGAAGCTAGCCTTGAAATGGGAGGATCGTGGCTGCTGCTGTTGGGGTTGTGCCACTGGCTGTTGTTGCGGAGACACAGAATTGGAACGCTGATTAATCAGAGGCACTTCATTCTTGGTGGGATCATAAATCTGTGCCAGGGACTCGTAATCGTGACTTCCTTCGAGGTCGTTATAACGGGAGAGTAGTTCATGGTTAGGAAAGGACTGGGACTTTCCTCCTGACTCCTCGGCATCAGGTGTCAGCATTCCATTACCCAAGACCCCGAAGCTAGCCCGATTTCCATTGTGATCCTCGAAATCATCCAGCATTTGTCTCTTGTGCTTGGGCATCACACGTGGCTCAGGCTGCTCCTCTTGATTTTCCTCCAAGGATCTCTTAGGTCTGTATTTCTCGGAAAACGGGTCAGACTTGATATCCTGATTGTCCTTATCTTTGGAATTACTATTTGTAGCCGGAGTCGCCGCCTCGGACTCATCGTTTAACTTATCTTTTACCTTTTTTTGGATGACTAAAGCCTCAGGCTCGGGTAATTTTTCCTTTCCAGTGGAGGAATCCTTTCCTAATTTTCTGTCTTGAAGGGACTTTTCTAACTGTTCCTCCTGCTTTTTAGATTTTTCTTCTTTGGTTGTCGTCTTGACCCCCGGTTCCAGCTTTGATATATTCAGACTTACACCGTTCTTGGCCATATTCGTTTCGATGTCGCGTATCCAGGCTTTTGTTGATTCCTTCCATCCCTGCTCCTCCTCCAAGTCTTCCTTAAAATGCTCGTCCTGCGGCTGGCCAAAGTTGGCCAGCATATCATCGAGAGTTTGAAAATGGTTATACTGTTCACGCAAACTCTGAAACGAGGAACGAAGCTCTTGCAGCTCGGGAAGAGCCTTCTCCACCGCCAAATAGAAGCTGTGCAGCAGGTCGTTGTCCTTTCCTATATCCTTTTGCATGACATCTTTATGATCAGGATCCGAAGTCTTCAAGGTGGAAGAAATACTAATGAGCATCAAAACTGCCCACCAGAAAGATAAAGGAACACTCATTCTGTTGCGGAGCTCAAATTTTTGGGAGTTAATAACAAGAAAACTTTGAAAATTTGATTAAAAAGTCAGCTAGAACTTTATAAGCTTTAAATTTAATTTATAAAGACAGTAAAAGCAACTAAAAATATTTTTAAAATATTATTTCAATAAAGAGAAACTTTGGGAATGGTTAAGGTAATGGAACCTTTCCTTTGCCGACTGGCAACAGGTGTCTGCCGCACAACTTTGACAACCTGGCCCGATAAGAGTCGCAATGTCACCAGAGCGCCACCTCATGGAACGGGTACTCCCTCTCCCCCTCTCCCCCCTGGGCAGTCCCCGAAGGGAACTCCTGCTGCATTGTGTCAAGTTTTTGCACACGTACGACGACTGCGCCGGCGGCTTCCGACAGCTGTTTAACATGAAATGTCCTTTGTTGGCCGCCCACACGGGTAAATGATTTGCAGGAGCAGTACCAGTAGCGGTCCCCCTCGAAACACTCCCCCGTTCCCAGTATTGTTTTCCCGCCCATGTAAATCAGATTTTTGTTTTACTGCAAACGAAAACTTTTGCCAGAGAGAGAGAGGGAGTAGGAAAAGCGGTTGGGGAAATGGAAATGGAATGGGGATGCGCAGCGACAATAACATTTCCTATTTCCTTCTGTCTGTCCCTGTGTGTGTGCGTTATCCTGCACGTTGTCAATGCCAAAGTCAGCACAATGCGCCGCTCGAAATAATTGAAAATAATCAAACATTCTGTGGAAGCAACAGCAACTGCAGCAGCAACCAGAGACAGAGGCACCCACTAGGAACACCGAACAAAACTAATGTAATTAGCGGGCTCAAAACGCATTCGCTTTTGATTACAACTTTTGGCCGCGATAATCCGCCGAGCAACATACTGGGGCGACACTATGAATAAACGCATTGTTTAGGGTTAAAAATCCTTAGAAGAGGAAATGGGTCGAGGGAATTGTATATAAATTGTACATAAATTGAAGTAAAGACCATTTTTTAATTGAATATTCCTAGGGAGTTATAGAAGTAACTTCAAGAGTGTAAGTTTATTGTCTTGCTTGGGCCTTTGTTTGAACTAAAAGTGGTAACTTCATTTGTCGAAATCTAACTTTATTTGTAGAACTTAAGTCGATTGTTTTTAGATTTAGTTTCAGAGAAAACTAATTAAAAAGGTTAACAAACTATCTCTATTAACACTCGTATTCTTATACCTTTAAATTTATATATTTATTTTTCTTAAGAAAACTGATCCTTTTCAAAGCTACACATATAACATGTTTATTTATAATTTATTTAGTAAGTTATTTTAGAATTTCTATTCTATTAGGTCAATTAATGATTTATTATAACTCTGCAGAATTGTCAGAACCTTTAATGTTTTAAGAAAAAATATGTAAGATTCTTAAATTTGAGACCCATTACATTAACCATCTTTTATTCTGTTCTATCAATTCTCTTGGAAATGTATACACATTTATGTACGAATAAATACTGTCTACAATTCATTTAGTTATTTAATGAAAAATTCTATATTAAATTAATTCTCTTAGTGTATTTTACCAAATATTTTCCCAGCAAATACTATTTTATATAATTAATTCAATTATAATCCATTAATGGCTCAGAAAATGAATTGTCACTTGTTTGGCCACTCATTAATTTCTGATATATCCTTAATAAACCTTGTTTAAACCTTATTTATTACTCCTATAAATACGATTGAGTAATTATTTGCTCAAAACAAGCTGCTGGACAAATTATGTCGCCGTTGAAAAAATCTCAATATGACAATATAAATATCCGTAATTTGCCGCAAATTCTCGCCGCAGATTAGCTTATATTTGCCCGCCAAAGAAGAATGTCGGAATAATCCCATCGAACGCCGCTGGCCAATAAACAATATTGCGATAATTTTGCGGCATTGCGATGTAATTAAATTACTTAGCCAGTCGCAGAGTGGCAGGACGAACTGCGCAAATCCTTTCAACAGGCCCGCCAAGCACCCATGTCAGCGCTCAGTGCCGCCGCCCCGGGGACATACATCCATACATATTTCCATAAAGCCACCGCAACAGCCACCGCTGTCAATATGCGGATTAACGCATCAATTACACGGACACCAGGAGCAGGGGATGGGATACTGGTGTACAGGACACGGGCCGCGAGGCTGGCTAGCTGTTGCTTGCAGCGACAAAAATTTCATTTCGTCGGGTAATTTAATTAATTGCAGAATTTCACAATCAGGCCGAGGCGGCTACCAGCCACCCGGGCTGCCTGCCTCCTGGTAAAAACAATTTGAATTCCGAACCAGCGCCCAGCTCCGCCTGGCGCAACGCGACGGTAATCGTCATAATCCCCAATTCTAGTCATCGCCATTCGCATTTATGATGCGGATGAAGTGAGAACTCAACCATTTGCCCGGACGGACACTGGGCAACTAAATTAATTCGATAATTGACTTCCATTTCCCCTCCCGCAGCTCCAAGCTTCAAATCATTGTCATCCCTTCCGGGTCTCCGGGTGTCCCGCTCTCAGTGCTCCTGCCCAGGATCCTCGGATGCTGCTCGTTCACTTTTTTATGGGCGGCGCACACAGAAAACATAAAAACGTCTGTTGCGTGTTGCATATGGAAAATTGCCAAAAGTTGGACCCCCAAAACAAAAAAAAAAAAAAAAGAAATGCGAGCCGAAGGAAAGAAGTCGCAAGAGGAAATGTTGCAAAGTAGTAAAGGCCAGGCTAATGGCAGTGGCATGACAGCCGGAAAAGGAGTGCCAGACGGACAAGAAAACATGTACCGAGGAGGAGGGAGAGACAGAGAGCAAAAGCCAGAATCAAGGAGCTGCTGCCAACAGGCAGTGGGCCTTGAGCCGAGGCCAGGACAGAACCGAGGCCAGGACAGGACAGGAAGTTTTTATAGTTGTGCAAGTGCATGTGATTGCTTTATGAGCGCCAGATGAAGTTGCCGGCACGTCCGCGTTCCGGCTGTCATTTAGTTAATTATAAGCAATTAGCAGCGGATGTTGCCAGCGGGAATTAAATATTAAGCGCCTAAATGCATCTATTGCATATTATCGGTCACGAGCGGGACATTTTGACAATGGTTCAACAGCTACGAAAAAAATTTGTCAGTCTTAAGGAGTTACTTTACTAACTGTTTAGAAAGGTAGGAGTTTAAAGATAACAAGAAAGGAAGCTTCAAGTCAGATGGCTTTGTTGGGATAAAATAATATGACGCCACATTTAGTTCGTTTCGAGAAAAAAGTATATATTACGTATACGTAATATTAAGTATACGCACAAAGTATTTGGTATTCATTTTAAAAAGTTTAGAGGTCGTATAAGTGTTTGATGTTTTATTTATTTTATTAAATTTACGCAATATTTTTGTTAATTTACAGAATGAATTTTTTTTTAACAACGACATAAAAAAGCAATAAACGGTCAATTTAGAAAATTCTCTTAACTGAAAAATAAATTTAGGGATCGATTAAATTTTAATTTGATTTTCAGATTGCCTTATCTTAATCTTTGGTTTAAAATTAGAGATTAAATGTTTAAATCTAGAATTTAAGTTTTCTATTCAATTTTCAATTGATTTAAGAGATTAAATGCTTAAGTCTCTAGTTTCAAAATTTAAATCTCTAATTTCAAATTAAATCAAATTCAAATACAACCTCATTTATCAAGTTAAAATTAAATCGTTTCCTAAGACACTAATTAAAGATCAACAATCAGTGAATTGCGGAAAAGTTAAAATGAGAGTAAGCCATCACCCCGACTCCCCCCCAGAACAGATCCATCTCGGCGGAGGTGGCGGCTGATGCTGCCTGGTAATAAAATAAACCATTTTACTGTTGTTGACTCATTTGAGAATTGTCTGTCTGCCTACGTATGGGAATCGGGGAGGCGAGATGAAGGAAGGTACCACCGCCAGATCCGGCAAAAGGTAACGCAGTGGAACTGAAGACAGACAAACTGGTGGAAAGAAAGCAAGAGTCAGTGTCGGTGGCATTAATTTGTGCTATTGCCCGGAGCGAAAAGAGGATTGGAGTTGGAGCAAAGGAAGGATTGGAGGTGGGAGAAGAAGGCGCAGGCTTCCTGGCGCTCTCAAGGTAACGCGTAAGCAGATGAAGACAGTGTTGATGATGATACGGGGATACTCCAGCCACCTTCTGCGTTCTGAAACCTGCAAGTTGGCAGCCAACCGACGAAGCAGCAGCGTTTGCGGCCATGATAAAAGTTGCATGAGCTTGCACCGGGTATTTTATGCTTTCCACTGCCGCTGACGCCGCCTGTTGCCTTGGTATCTATGCACTAGAAAAATATATCCTTTTTTTAATTTAATTCACTTTACTTTTATTTTATCTAAAATTTTATCCGAAGTAACAAATTCAAGAAACGTTAATATTTGAGCTGAAAATGAAACAAATTGATTGTTAATCGATAACTTTGAACTGGAAAGTAATTTAAGGTTTCGATATTGCTTTCCATAAAGCAAGTCAAGTTTTTATCGATAAACATTGCTTTGTTTTCTATCTAAAATTAATATTTAAACCCAAACTATTGTAAGAAACATTATGAAAAATTGATTAATGGAAATTAAGAACAAAATAAAATATAAACTTTATATTTCGATATTGCTTTCATGGAAAGCAAGTCGATTTGTTATCGATAAACATAGCTTTTTTCTTTCTAAAGCTAGTAATTTAAATCAAACTATTTTAAGCAAAATTATGAAAAAAACAATAAACGAAAAAAAAGAAAAGAAAAATTTTAAATATAAACATTATAAAAGTTACCAACAAAAAACAATTTGTTTATATATATATATATATATAGTAAATACTAAAAAATACAAAAAAAATACAAAAAAAAAAATATTTTTAAAAAATATAGAAACATTAAGAAATCCTTTTCGATCAATCCTTTTAATTTTATTCTTCTTCTTATTTTTCCCACTGCATTTCCCTTTTTCCGCAGCGAATAGTAAAGGCATTGGGTTGGAGAAAGCTTCGGTCTTTGGCCAGTCAGACGCGTTCCCAAGTTGCAGTCAAATTTTCATTTTTCCACTCACGTATTTCGATTAAATTCTCATTTTGGTCATAATTTTCCAGTTTTTACGTTGGCCTCGGCATTAAATTGCAACTCGGCTCGCTCTCTCCCTCTCTCTGCGCCTCCATTTGCTCCTAGGGTAAGGGTCTTCCTCCACTTCCTTTTCCTACTTTACGGGCATTGCGTATCGAAGGCATCAAGTTCTCTGTCGGCGAATACATTTAGGAAATTAAAAGTTTTCCAGGCCGGACGAGTGTGCCAACGAGTGTGTATACATATGTATCTCTGTGTGTGTGCAATTGTTGTGCTCACTGTGGCCCCTTCCATAAATCAATTTGCAGCGCACAAGTTTTATTATGGCTGCATAAATCCGTTAACAAAGCCCGGCCACCTGATGCCAGCTGTGCTCCAAGCTGTATCTATGTGTGTGTGTCGAGTGTGTTGCCAGCTTCTCTCGGCTAATTTGGCGGCACGCACACTTGGCTTATTCCCAATGAGCATTCAGTGCTGTCAGTGGCAAAAGCGACAGTTGGCTTAGTTGCGAGAGAGCACAACTTTTTGCGCGTAATAAATTGATAAATAGTCCAGTGTGTGTGTCAGCATGTGTGTTGTGTGTGTGTGTGTGTGTGGGATTGTGGCCTCGTGCAGCTGCCAAGTATGCAACAGTTCTCGATTGCCCCTCGCTGGCAGAGCGAGCTGCAAAGCGTTGCATACCCTCCGGCTGAGAATAGAATTGAAATATGGCAGCAAATTCCCGAGGCTGACGGGGATTTGGATTAGAATCGATTTGGCTTCAACTTTGAGGATTTCCGGCGTCCAAATCCGAAGAAATGTGGGAATAGCCATTTTCAACGCAACGCAACTAAAGTTTATTTAGTTTGATTCTTTTTATGGAAAAAGCATTAAAGAATAGGAAAAGCGGGGAATTATAAAGCATATAGAAATATACTAAAAAACTATTATTAAAAAGCTAAAAGTGTCTGGTCGCAATAAAATAGTCATTTTAGGGTTACAGACTATTTTCATTCGTTTTTCTTTATACCCTTTAAAATAATAAATAAAAAACATTGGTTATTTTATTTTATTAAATGGTTTTTCATATAAAAATAGCTAACGGCAAACCCACATCTAAGACTCAACCAACCGACGAAAAACCAACTCCTTAACCCCCCACTGAAATGGATATTTCTAATCCTGGCCAAGACGGGGCTTCATCAAACAGTGTAGTCAATCAAAAGTAAACATTTCCAGCAGCCAAACTCCAAGGCGGACTCAACCATTTCAGCATAATTCACGCGAACTCATCCGTCTGTTGTTTTTCGATTATGTCGCATTGTCTTGGCTTAAAGTTTTTCGGGCCCAGCGGAGAGTACAAGCTATCCGGCAACTCGGGATGTTGCCTGGAAATATTACAGCGATTCCTACTTATGCCTCAATTCGTTTGCCTTGTCACGGCGACTGCACAAGGCGGGGGACGGGGGAAACTAAGGGCGACCAACCGACATGACAAAGAGGGCGAAAAAAAGGGACACCCAAGCGCATCCTTGGACTCGTGCATCACAAAACATGACATGGCAATGGCACGAGCCATTCCGTTTGTTTTTTCTATTCCCATTTTACAGCTACCCGCCCGACCATCCGCTGGCCAAACAAATTTTTCTCTGTTTTTCACTCGGCGATCCCTGAGTAAAATATTATGTTACCCCGGCGACAAAGAAAGCGGAAACTTTGCTCCTTTGTTAATGCTAAAGGCTCTTGGCTAAAAACGAAATGAAATGACATGAAAGGGGGCGCTAAAAGCGTATTTAAAATGCCGTTTCTATAAACAAATTTGCGTCGGTTGGTTATGCATATGCAACAGTAGCAGCATCCGCAGTAGCAGCAGCAGCATCAGCACGCTGCCACACAAGCAATTCATTAAGTATACGCCACCGCCACCGCCGCCAAATAGAAAATTACTGACAAAATGCTGGCCGACAGTTTACGAGCCGCAGACACTGCTGAACGTCGAATGGCAGGAGCGCATATTTACAACTTTCAAATGCTTCATTTTATTGGTCTCGAAATGAACAAATGGCGCACAAGCCACATAGACACTGCCGGGCTGCGGGGCTAAAAAATTTTGCATAATTTATGTGGAAGCAAGGACTCGCTGGATTCGAAAGGAAAACAACGCACGAGCAGCACGGCCAACTGATTTAAATGCAATTGCACTGAAGTATGTTGTCCGGGGGCCAGCAGAACAAGGATAAAGAACGAACCAGGACTGGGCCGGGCGCACCGGTAGATATAGAGACATCTGCACGTGCAACCGGAAACATCCGGAGACCAGGCCTTCGCCGGGCAATTTCTTTTCATTTGCCAAGGTGTTGAGCTGCACCGACGTGGCCGAAAGCCAGCCAGGAGCAGCTTTTGCCCGGTCACAAGTGTCCTCTATTTGTCGCCGGTAGCCGGGAGTCCGGGGTATCCCGGGGGGAAAGCAGGAATGCCAAGACGAACAACCGACAAATTTAGTGTATTTTGTGCATTTTTAAAATTGTCCAAATTTATGTGACACGCTGCGCCAATTGATCAGATTAAATAAACATGAGAGCCGAAAACGAAACGAATTTGGATCTCTGGCTGTGCTTCTGGTAGAAGACAATGCATGTGGACAGTTCGTATTCAAATGGGTGGCGCATTCAGACAGGGAGAATACAGTGAGCTCTGGCTAAGGTTCATACCTGCCTAAGCTTAAAAATAGTTCTATATTAAAATGGATATTGTATACTTGCTTGTCATAGGATAAATTGTAGAACATTAGCATAATATTGTATAAATTCTTGGCCAAGAAAAATCCTCAGTTGGTTATAATAAAAAAGAATTACTAGGTATTAATATCTTAAAAAACTCAGTGAAGGAGTCATTTCCGATCAATAAAATCATATATATTTTTGATAAGCATCCCCAGCCGAGTCGATGTCCGAAAGAATACAACTTTTTACAACATTTTTTAAATAAAAAACTTTTTAAATGGTTAGTTCCGAATGCAGATTTGTAAAAAATAATAAAATAAAAAAAAAATAAATAAATAATAAAAAATTAAAAATAATCTTACACCAAGTTGCTTTCCAAATTAAAATTAATTCTTTTTTGACATAGTTATGGTTTTTTTATCTTCAGTCAAAAAAATTATTTATAATTATGGATTGAGATGTATGGATTTTTAAGCCTTCTTGGGATCATGGGACTACGAGTCACAATTAAAAGCTTAATATATTAATAATAAAATATTTAAAAAAGGAATAAAATGTTATTATTTTTAAGATTGTTATACGATCGCAGAAGAGCTTTCCATTTGAAAATAAATGGTTTCTTGCCTTATTAAAGATTTCTTTTACCTTTAACTTATTTTATCAAACAAACAAATACACTTATAAATGTCTATTTAAAGCACCTAA
>VNJS01001764.1:0-53228 GCA_008042575.1 Drosophila watanabei | reverse complement strand
GATGCGGTTAGCGGCAATGCCCTGTCCGAGCTGCAGGAGACAATCAACGAGGTGAAGGAGCTGCTCGAACTGGAGGACTTGGAGTGCGAGAGCGAGGGCGACTACGACTCCCAGGAGCTGAGCGAGCGACTGGCGGGCACCATTGCCGATGCCGAGCTGGGGATTCAGTTTGAGGATGTGGCCAAGTAGGTAGTTTCTAATTAAACCCATTGTCTTTTATTTAATCTGTGAACCCCTAACAGACACTGGTCCCTGTGCCTGGAGTGGCTGACATCCGATGAGGCTGCTTCTGCCAGTCTGGAGCAGGCCTATGCCAAGAGCATTCACGCCCTGAGCGAAGCCTGCGCCCTGGAGATGTGCAAGCTGCACAAGATCGCCGAACTGCTGCTGGTGAAGCCACATCACAGCACGGCCAACGAGGTGGACGGCGTGGTCAATCTCTGCAAGCAGTTCAACGGTCATCTGCAGGGCCTCAGTCATAGGTACGCCGCCGTTTTGAGCAGCAAGCCGGAACCGGAGGAGGCCAAGGCCCGGGTCAGCACGTTCTTTGCCGAGATGCTGTCGGGCGTGCAGTTCATAGAGAAGGCCTACAAGCTTTTCACTCCCATCCTGCAGATGGGGGCTGTCTAAGCACATCGAAATTCTGTTTGTTGTCCCTGCTATTTTTACGATTAATGTCCTCTGCTCCCCCTGTTTTCCATATATAAATGTACACAAAATATTATTGAATACTATGCGGATTATTGTGATAACATTCCAGCTAAAAAATAGGGTTCTTTTTATTGGATTTCGAATGTCTAAAAAGGGATCTATAAACTTTTGATTTCGGAAAAGCAACCTGTGGCATAGCAAAAGCACGGCGATAGTTTTCAAAACTGAGTCAGTTCGGTTACTTAACGCCTTCAACGCCAATTTTAATCCGATCGCTTTAAAAAAATAAGATCAAATTTAGCATAATATAAGGATATATTTCGAGTTATCTTCAGTTTTACCATGTCTGGGCATAGCAATCGGCCGGTAATCCTGCTGAAGGTCCCATCGTCCGATGACTTGTATACAACGGCCATGCGTCGCCATAACATGGATCCGATTTACATTGCTCCCTCGCAATTTGTTTTCAAGAATCTAAAGCAGCTGCAGATGAAGCTCCAGGAACCGCACAGATACGCCGGTATTATCTTTGCGTCGCCCCGGTGTGTCCAGGCGGTTAACGAGGCCCTGGAGAAGGCTCCGCTTCCCAACTGCTGGCGCTCTCTGAACAACTACTCCTTGGGCAAAAACACTCACACCTTGGTTTGGAATACCCTGCAGAGGCTGTCCACTATGGGAGACTACACAGTGAATGCCAATAATTTGTGTGACCTGATCGTGGAGACGTTCGGGCCCAAGCGGGAGCTTCCGCTGCTCATTCCCTGCGGCAATGGAGTCGGACACACGCTGCGACTCCGGCTGGTGGCCCAGGGATTCCGGGTGGACGTCTGCGAGGTTTACGAGAATCAGTCCCATCCGGAATTCATCAACCAGATGCGTCATGCCCTCAAGCTCAAGCGAATGGAGACGATCGTCTTCTTCGGGCCCTCCAGCGTCCGCAGTACCCAGGAGTTCTTCGAGAGCTACAAGGTTTCCGTCAAGGATCGCAAACTGATTGCTGTCGGAGACGCTACCAGGAAAGCCATGGAGGACGCGGGTCTGCAGGTCAGCGCCGTGGTGGACGCTACAAATGTGGATAAGCTGATTAAGACCATCGAGACTTAGTTTGTTTTTGATTGTTCTTACATATGTGTTTTTAATTTTGGTATCATTTCCGAAATCTATTTAGTGTTTGTGCAGGGAGTCCAAGAATGGTTTTCATTCAGATCTGAAAAATAAATGTTCATTAGGGAGTTATTTACATAATTTCAATATTAAATAAAATTTATAGAGTACAAAGAGCTTCAAAAATAATGAATTTGAATAATTTTTAACTTCGGTATCATTTGGCGCCCTGAGTACGGTCACATCGCTGGCGGTCACTATGGCACATCGATGTAATTCTATTTCGGTTGTCCTAACACTTGTTTTGCTGTCTCTGTTTGGATGTCCAGGCGGGTGTAGTTGCAAGGACCTTCGAACATCCGATTGTGGTGGCACTATGGCAGCAGCTAAATCCGCGCAGCTCTTCGCGTGCAACTTCGAGGTGTTCGGACGTGTGCAAGGTACGTCAATAAGACATCTTTCTGATTCGACCAAACTAACCTGTCCTTCCCTGCAGGTGTGTTCTTCCGCAAGGTAAGTGCCCACTTCGCGTTCTGATTAGCAGGATGTTAACCTTTCGATTCAGTTCACGGCACAGACGGCCAATACGCTGGGCATCAAGGGCTGGTGCATGAACACCAAGGACGGAACGGTCAAGGGACAGCTGGAGGGACCTCTGCCGCAGCTGAACGAAATGTAATTGCCTGGGAATTAGTAGCAAGTCTAGAGATTTCACCCCACAAATTTGCAGGAAACATTGGCTGCAGACCAAGGGGAGTCCCCAGTCGAGCATCACGAAGGCCGAGTTCTCGCCGGCAAAGGAGATCGATGCCTACACCTTCAGCAGCTTTGAAATAAGGCGTTAACCCTAATCCTTCGAAGGAACACCACTCGAGGCTCAGGATCTTTCACTATAGTCCTTAGTTCAGTTATTTGAGAATGATCCTTAGGTGTGCCTAGACCCTATAAAAAACATATTCTTAACAACAATTTAGCCATAAAATCCCAAAACAAAAACAAATATATCGAAACTCCTATCGCACGGTTGCATTCCATGGTAGGAGCCCGCGCCCAGTGTTGCCATATGCCGAAAAGTAACGCAACCCTCGGCTCGTCCCGCTCACACACGCAGCCCTGCGCCGCGCCACCGCCATAGGTGGGGCACAAGTGCGAGCGAGACGACCGGCTGGGCGGCATGCGTACTTTGGTCTGGCAGCCAGGGCACAGAAACGAGTACAGCTTCGATACGATTCGATACACGTCGTTTTGCCAAAAGCGTAGCAGGGCAGCAATGAAAAAAATAAATGAGGAAAAAGATTCGTGAAGCGAGAACCGTACAATTCCCCAACGCGAGTCACGCCATTGTGTAAGCAAATCGTTGGCAATTGTGCGAGCATTGTGCGAAACGGCCGAATTGTGCGTATAACAAATATACTACTTAGTTTTTAAGCGATTTACAAATTCTTGCGTGCTGCCTGCCTTTGCTTGCCTGTCGGTGTGAATGTGGGCATGTGCATGTGCCTTTGTGTTAGTGAGTACTGGACACAATACTTTCGCGCTGAAAACGATTTTCTGTTCCCTTTTCGTTTAAATCGGGCAAATACAGTAAAAAAAACCCACACAACTGAATTAATTCTTCTCAGAATTTAATAAACACATGCGGAATACAAAAAATGAGATTGTGTAAATAACTGAAAATAGTGGATCACACAATTGCACGCTGGTCTCAGTGCGACTGTGTGTGTGTAGTGTGCTAGTGTGTGTGTATGAGTGCTGTAAAGGCGCGAGGTGCTGTTTGCTGCTGCTAATTGTAGTCGAAAAATTCAATAAATGGAATTACATAAAAACATGGACACCACCACGTATAATAATTAGGCCTGCGCGCCAATTTCCCGCCAGCAGATGATGCAAAATCTCGGAAAATTGTGCTTTTCCCTTCGAGAGCAGCAGCGATGATTTCGTCAGTATGTAAGAAGTCTGTCCGCTTGTCCCATCTCTGCCAGCCCGAGCCGAGTGAATACTCTCAAGTGTGTGTGTGTGTGTGTGTGTGTTCTATACAGTTTTTTTATTGCGCATCATTGTGTGCAATAGCGCGCGTTCTGACCTCTCTCTCGCTCTCGCCTGTTCGCTCAGACCAGAGCGCGGCTGTGACTGTGTTTTAGTGCGTGTATTTTGTACATAACACGCCGGAAAAGACACAACGAGATTTCTTTGGGAGGCGGGCGGCAGAGCGAGATAAAAAAAAATACACAAATATTAGCGGCTTTTTTTTTCGATTTTGGGAAAGAGTTAAACTGAGATAACGAAGTAACCCGACACATAAGTGTGTGAGTGTGAGAGCCGTTTCTAAAACAAAAAGTTTGCCTGTCGTTTTCATTCCAATCGTCGGTTCGCCCATCGTTTTACAAAAATAAATAAAAAAATTATTTTTTTTTGGTTTTGTTTACGTCTAAAGCGACCTGACCAGGATTAGCCCGAGAATCGCGACCCAAATGCGAGCTACCCAACTATGGCACCAGCGCTCACAGCCGAGCCATTAAGTCCCAAGGAGAAGCTCACCAGCACCGCCTCGCCCTCGGCCCGCAGCTCCTCTACGGACAGCGGAGCAGTTGCCGGCGGCGGCACGGGAGGAGCAGGTCCTGGCTCAGTGGCCAAGAAGCCATCGACGCCTACGCCGGCCACGGCCACCACGCGCGTCACCCGCTCCCGGGAAGCGGCGGCCGTAGCAGCCGCAGCAGCAGCGGCAGCAGCGGCTGGCGCTTCGGCTTCATCGCCAGCAGCCACTATACCGCAGCTGCGATCCTCGCAACCGAACAATAAACGAAAGTCCGGCGGCAATAGACCGAGCAATGAACCAGCAATGGGGCTGAGCACAGCCCCGACTCCACACAGCTCCAGCAGTGGCGCCAGCGCTGGTCCTTCCACGCCGGATGTCGCCGTGGCCTCCACCAGCGCCGCACCAGCGGTGGTGGAGCAAAACAACAACAGTAGCACTACAAACAGCCACAGCAACTCGCCCAAGGACAGCTCCACGGCACAGCTACTGGCGGATCTGACGATTAACTTCGAGGAAGCCATCTCCGCGGAGATTTGTCTGAGGAAAACGCTGCCGGAAGTGAGCCTGGGTAAGGAGCCGGCCACAACGCCGGCAGCTGCCACGAGCTCCAGCTCCACCACCGAATCCCCAGGTGTTAGCGGCGAGGCAGCAGTTGAAGATCAGTCAATTCCAGCCGAGGAGGAGCTGTCCAAGATCGAAACAGATAACATTGAGGGTAAGTCAGGTGTCAAACTTCAAGTGAAAACCAAAAGCTAACCTTTTCTCCTGGCTTACTTTTCTAGAGCGCCTCAGCCAGCTGGATGGCAATGCCGTTGCCATGCCGGAGCAGCTGCCACCTCCTCCGCCTGAGCCAGAGCCACCAACAACGCCCAGCAGGCAGCAGCACACGCCTGTCAATCAGCCGCAGGAATCCCCGCGACCGACGCCACAACAGCAACAGCTGACGCCGCAGAGCGCCGCCGGATCGATAAATTTCCTCAAAGACGGGGCAGCTGGCGCTGTGCTGGAGGATCAGGACATCGAGGAGGTGCTCAAGGCGCTGAAGACATTTGACGGCGCCCACGTCAATCCAGATGCCATCTGTGAGTTCTTCGACGAGGTGTGGGAGGAGGCGGCACCCGCTCCGTCCATTAACACCACGGCGGCGCCTGTAAGCAGTGCTCCCGAGTTGCCCGAAATTAAGCCCAGCTTCAGCGGCACCAGCATTCTTCCCAGCACCAGCAGCAGCCTTTCCACTGCAAACGTGAGCGTTAAGCAGGAGCAGCGACCGTGGCAGGAGAGCCATGCTGAGCTGGAACAGCACCAGCACGTGATTACGCGCAGGATAGAGTTTCTGCTGCGCCGGATGCGAAAGTTCCAGGCGCGCCAAATGTGCCGTCACGCCAGCGGAGAAGTGGCCGGCATTCTGGAATGGTCCGCCCGCAGCTCCCACAAGAATCCCAATCCGGCCAGGAGTGCCACACTCTCCGAGCGGGAGGCAACTGTTCTGTCGATTGTGTCCGGGCGACCGGACAGTGCATTCTGGGAGGAGCAGAAGAAACATCCACTGCCTGCCAGCCAGATGAGCAGCGTGATTCGGCATATTGGAACAGCGGCCCGCCATCAGCAGATTTGTCACACGGCCACCGGTACGTCGGCCACCTTGGCTCCATCTTCCAGCTGGTTCAACAGCTCCAACTCCACAACGCTGCCGGGAAAGCGTCCGCGTAAGAATCAGTTGGATTCAACGCCCGGAGCTGGAGCGACAACAGCAGCAGCAGCAGCAGCGGGTCTATCGGCAACTGGAGCAGCAGCAGCCGGCACGACGGGGTCCAGTACGGATCCGAATACGCCACGGGCGGACGACATTGTGCCCAGCTACGACACCTATGTGACCAGCGAACTCACCCACGTGGCAGGATTGCTGCACACAGAGCTACGAGAGGTTCAGAACGCCATCGATTCGGATGCCACAGAATCCAGTTCCGGCGGCGAGTCCGCCGATGAGATGGTCACCTACAACAACACCCAGCAGCTATCGCTACCAATGTAAGTGCATCAGGCCATCAGATCTTGATTCCATTTGTAGATTCTCTGTGGGATTTATCAACAAAACTGCCAGGCTTTCGATTATTTCTGGGTATCCAGCTTTTTTAGCCGCCTCTTTCTGTCACATTTTTTGGATCGATTTCTGGCTCTCACGTCCGATAGCATGGAGGTTATTTTGGTATTTCCTGAAAAGAAATATTTGTCGATTTATATTGTTGCTTTTAGTCTTTGTGGGTTCATTTTTGACAGTCGCCCTTTAAAGTATAGATTCTTTTTATTAGGTATTTAAGGTAGCCTGAGCAGATGCCACATTGTTTCATATTTTTTTAGATTTTAGCGGATTAGATTTATATTAAGTGCGCTTTCTTTCCCCTTTCTATGGGGTTTGTGCTTAACTACGCATTTAATCAATTTTAATTGCCGCTTATTGCTGCATTTTTCCGGGGATCTTATCAATTTCATGAGCGCATTTCTGTTAGCAGTAAATTTGTGCTGTAAGAAGGAAAAATACTCCCATAAAATTAAATGCAATAATACATATTTAAGTTTTACTGCAATATATAATCTTATTATTTTGCGGCATAGTTTTCAAATCATTAAATATTAATTTTTGTTTTCATTCTATTCATTTCAGAACACGACGCGCTGTCTGGCGCTACTCAAAAGATCGGGCCGCCATAGCCCTGCGATGGTCGTGGCTCTGCTCCCAGCTGGGTGACCTGGAGATGAAAATCCGCCAGTACAGTGACCTTTATGTGGAGCTATCCCATTCCAAGGGGGAGGTACAGCTTGAGGCGACTGCCAGCCAGTCACCAGCGACGCAGCCTGCGAACGGCCTGAGGGAGGAGCCGACATCCGATTTGCTATGTAGTCGGGCCAGGCCGCTGGTGCTGTCCGAGTTTCGAAAACGCAAGCTCTTCCAGACCACCAACATGCACACGATTTCGAAAAAGGCGGCACGTCCCAGCAACATCAAGTGCGGCTGCCAGTGGCCCCAGGTTCCCTGCACACTGTGCACAGGTCGAGCGGATCCCACGGCGCCCCGGGAGCTGGTCGAAACGATGATGCCCGCCAACCGGGTGGCCCTGATCGATGCTGGCTACCATCCGGTGCTCAGTTTTGCCAGCGGTGAGTGGGAAATTGCATTGCATTTCCATTTCTGCATTTCATACTTATATATAAGTGAGCGAAAAAGACTCGAATTACGAGCAATAAACAAGCATTTTCCAAAAGAAAATGTGGACAATTGTGTAATTAAGCTTTTACCTTTAGCTTCGGCTCGCGTTTTGAATACTTTTGTTTATTCAGATAGATAAATTAAACTGCAACCACTGGTAATTCATTCAATTTGGAAATGTTTAAAATTCTTGCTTGGAATCCTAAGTTATATTAAATTAGGAACCGGATTGGTTGCATTTTAAATTAAAGAATCCCATTAAGTAAGTTACGGTGAAAACCGGAAATAGCGCCCTAAAATTGATTTTAATTTTTTGGAATTCCTCCCGAAAAACCCTTTATAAAAAAAACCGACTCAATTTCAATTGCTTCTTTTAGATGTGAGCCAATCTGTGCACTTGGAGGCCGTTGCCCGCCAGCCGGACTGGCAGTATCGCGTCATGCGCTGCCAGGCCAAGGCCATTGTAAAGGCCATGTGGAAGGCGGAGCGCGAGACGCTAGCCTCCGGCTCTAGCGGCGGACATGCAGGCAGCCGCCGGTCGGGTGATGCGGTCAAGCGGCGGTATATACGCCGCAAGGAGCGCAACAATAACTCAAATAAGGAGGCGGGCAGTGGCAGTGGAGCATCAGCAGCAGCAGCAGCAGCAGCGGCAGCAGGAGGAGGAGGCGGTGGCAGTGGCGTCGGGGGAGGGGATAGCGGAAACGGTACTGGTACTGCTACTACTACTTCTTCTACTACGCCTACTACAACGCCACTTGTGGCCAACAGTAAATTATTGTAAACATGACAAAATTCGATAATTTATTAACATAAAACAACAACAATCTTTTGCATCTCTTCTTCTTTCTTTTTCTTTGCATCGAAAATCAACCACAAACACGAATATTCCCACCAATTCCACCAACCACCAACAACTACAACCACAACAACAACAACAACTACTACCACCAATTGCTTTATTTTGCCAATTCCGTTTCTTGTCTCCGTTTCGTCCCGTTTCCGCATTCAATTTACGGATTTAATGCAGCAGCGGCGGCAACGGGCAGGAAGCAGCAACAACAACAACAACACCCAACTGGAGTGAACAATTCCAGATCGCTGTGGCCAGACTCTCGCCAACGCCAACGACCACGCCACCACAGTCCCTCCTCAACCTCGATCTCGGCACAGAGTCACGGCGCTAAGAAGTCACGCAAATCCACCACAAGCAACAACAACAACCACAACAACAGCAGCAGCTGCAATTCCATACAGCAGCAACATACGACATCCGGCAGCAACATCAACAACCATCACCTCAACGGCTACGGGGATCAGTGGGGGGCAGAGCAGAGCAGTAGCAGGAGTCGTCGCAACTCTTCGCCCACCCACAGCCATCGGAACGAGAGGTAAGTTTGGCATGCATTTAAAAACATGGCTAACTTTTACATATATCAACTTTTCTTTTGCTCAGAACCTCGGAACGCCGCATTCGTCCCATCTACGACATCGACAACATTGTTATACCCTACAGCATGGCCGCCCAGACGAGGGTAGAGATTCTCCCCTACAAGGAGATTCCAACACCCAAGTAAGTGCTTTTATACTGCCAATCTGGGAAAATTGCTTTCAGCTCCCATTAATTACCATTCTAATCATGAACCATTTGTGTTTCTCCCCATTTATAGGTGGCGCATTGTTGACAGCGACAGTGATAAGGCGAAGCAGTCGGCGGATGAGTCAGCGGAGTGCAAACTCAACAATGGCATCGTCTCAGCAACAGCGACGTCAGACGAGTTCCCCAATACACAAACCCCAACACAAGAACAACAGCTGCCGGATGAGCAGCCTCCAAAGGTCAACGGGTTAAGGCAGAAGGAGGCAGTCGTTAAGCACAACAACAATAATATTATTAACAATAATAACAACAATAATAAGAATGGACTGGTAAATGGCAATGCCAACAAGGCTGAACCCAAGACAGCGAAGCAGCACAAAGTGGAAAAGAAGGAAGAGGAGAAGGGGAAGAGTCCCAAACTTAATGGCAACATTGTAAAAAATCAAAAGCTAACCGAGTCGACTGCAGAGATAGAGCCACCACTACCCAAGCGACCAAAAATGGAAAAGTTCGGGGACGAGGTCACCAAGCCCAAGGCCAATGGACAGGCGCCTGCGCCCCTCGTTGAAACGGAGGAGGAGGAGTACATTGAGGAAGATCTCTCGGACGAGGCGTTCATTGCAAGACATCACCGCGCCCTGCTCGAGGAGCGTCGCCGGTTCGAGACGTTCCTGAAGTTTCCATGGAGCACCAGATCCCGCGCGAATCGCCGTGCAGATAGTCGCGCCGAATCAAGTGGGGCCAACACTCCAGATCCTGCCTCACCAGCTCCGCACCACGGTGGCACTGGTCTTGACAACGAAAGCATCCCCTCGCCGCTGGCCCATCCGCTGGAGGGATTCAATGAGAGTGGCGAGCTGCTCCCGGGCGGACAGTCGCGTCAAGCCCGCCGCCGCACAACGTCCAGCAAGCTCAAGGATCAGACAGAGCGGCGCAGCACCACGCCCGATCTTCGGGAGGTAAGTCAAGAGATTTGTGCTCTTAAACAAACCTCCGAAATATTTTTTTTAACGATCCCTTTTTTCATGAATAGGGCCAATCGCTTATCCAACAGCCGTCGATATTTGAGCCTCTGGTTTTTCCACTGTCCGAGGAGGTCTATCAGCGCTTGCTGGCCGAGACCTACGCGACGCCCTCATCTATGGCCAGCACTAAGCGGGCCAAGAGCAAGTCCGTGTCGTCGAACTGTGATGGAAGCAGCTTCACTGCAGCCGGCGGTAGCAGCAGTAGTCGGCGGAGCAGCAAGTCCAAGACCAAGCTGAATAACGGACAGCTCAATGGCCAGATCAATGGTCACCCAATGGCGGCGAAGATAGACGGCACCGAGGATGATGCTTTAAGTGTATTGCTGGATGGAGATGGTGGAATTTCAGAGCCGGAAGAGGAGGATGTGCTGCTAGAGGAGGACGACGACGACTATCCGAAGCATCACCTTGCGCCACTGGACGATGATGAGCAGGAATCGACGCCAGATGCCGAGCTCAATCTGTACGATTCAGCAATCGATGCGTATCTGGGCGATCAGGAGGCTCTCGAGGAAGACATGGCCGAGGATCCCTTCGAGGACGACGATCCCAACGATCCGGAGTGGAAAAACCGGACCGATGGTTCTCGCAGCAGACGCGTCTAAACAACAAAACAAAAGCCCAAAGGAGATAACTCGTTTTCGTTATTTAAGTCTTTTTAAACGATTCGTCAATTTTTATAACACAAACACCAACACAACAGAAATCAGCCTGCGCAGAGCAACAATTTTAACTTGTTTTAAACGGATTCGTTTGCACTCACAACGTCAATAGCATTGCCTACTCAAAGCAATCTTCTAAGTTATTTAGTTCTACGATCCCGCAGAGAGAAGCAAACACACACAATGCAAAGGAAAGAAAAAACACAAGCAAACTAAGAAAACACAAGAACACAAAACAAAACAAAACAAAACACACTTGAAATAATCAATGTAAATACAAGCTAAACACTTAGAGGTAAGCATGTTATCGATAAATGTAAACTAACTAACCGGAAACCGCTCGGACCGTCGTTGAGATCATCGAACGTCCTCACCACGACGCCACGTTACTGTGTTGTGTGGTGTGGTGGGGGTGCTCGGTTCGAAGGATGGCCGTGCGGCGGTTAAGCAGAAACAGAAGAAGAAACAAACCAACCCACTTGGGCTTCAAGCCAAAGTGTGCTAAGAATAAAAATAGTAAGCTATCTATATATATAAATATAAACACACCCATTTAAATATATACTATATATGCATACAGACATACAAGTACATACGTGAGAATGCCAAGAGAGCAGAGTTAGCTGAAGATTTGAAATGTATTCGCACCTGCACGCTAAAGATATAAGAACTAAAAACAAAACAAAAAAACACGATGAATGTAAATTGATCAGCTTATAACTTACTCTTACATGTAACAAAGATGGCTGTAGGCCGCCCTTAATTCTTATATTTTGAAACGTTTATCAACTGTATAGAGAGAAGACAGAGAAAGCTCGAGGAAGAGAAGCCCGGAATGTGAAGGAAACGAACGATATGTATGTAAATGTACTTTAGTTGCTTAGGCGTTTTCATTTATACCTTAAAAGTTAGTGGCTAATTGTAGAAATTAAAAACATAAAAAAAAAACAAACAAAAAACAAAACGGAAGCAAAACCTTGTGCGGCTATGCTCGTAGAAATGTTTATTCTTATTTACGTTTTTTACTATCTTCTTCGTATGTATGTTTCATCGCAAAGCTAGAAACAAGATTCATTCGTTAATACTTAAAAAAGAAAAAACAACAAAGAAGAAATACAACCGAAATGTGAAGATTAACTAAGGACCGCGAAAATACAGAACTTTATATTCATACAAACTACACACATGCCAGTCCCTTGATCAAGTCGCTTGGCTCTCTCTTGGAAGGGAATCGTCAACAGATGGCGGATATTTCGCGACATGTGTGCTGTGGGTGGTGACTTTGTGGTGACTTCACTTAGTTGGTTACAGAGCTGGGAGCAAACATGATGGTAAGATGGGAATACTCCAGAATATTGGTTTTACGGAATAGATTCCGATTGCAAGTTTCTTTTGCCACAGCTTTCTTTGATTTTTCTGATGGCCTGGAGCTCTGTTTTCCTTGTCCAAGCTGACACTGTTACTCCTCCCACACCCGAGCTAGCCTCAGAATCCCTAAAGGAGCTTGTCTTGATCAGAAGGACATTGACCAGACAGGCGCAAAGGCTGAGGGGATTGGAGATCAATTTGCACCATGTCCTGAGCAAGGTGGTTTTCCTAGCCGATACGGACATCCATGCGCCTCGCATGTTCTCCACCAAAGCTGATCCTTTGCTGGAGCTATCGGAGCGACTGAATCAGTTAATGCAACGGCTGGAACAGGAGGCTGGCACTAGGGAAGTGCTTCAGAAGATGGAAACCCAAATGGAGTCTATGAGCAGGCACAACGAGTGTAAGAAAATTCCAGAAGGTTCCCCAAATGACACTGTTCCCCTGAATGTTCCACAAGTTAAGGAAATCCCAAAAGTGGGTAAGTTCTAAACTAGAGATACAAGCTATAAGGAACTCACCTGCAAATCCTGCCCAGAGTTTGACCAGCCTGACAAATCGGATTGCTCCGAATTGGATGAGCGAGTCGATGGCGTCTATAGGTTTCTGATTCCGGAAAGGAATGAACACCAGCGGGACTTTTATGAGCGGTACTGTGCATTCGCCACCGACGGACCCGCCTGGACGGTGATCCAGAACAGAGGCGTCTTCGATCCTGCGGAGAACTTCAATCGCAGCTGGGACGAGTATCGCGCTGGCTTCGGCAATCTGTCCAGGGATTTCTGGTTCGGCAACGAGTTCACGCACAAGATTCTCTATCGCGACGATCACGAGTTGCGCGTGGAGTTGGGCTACAATCAGGGGGAGGAGTTCCCGGATCGGGCGGAGTATTCCCAGTTCCGACTGGACAGCGAGGCCTACAGCTATCAGCTAGCGGTGGACGGTGTCTTCCGGGGTTCGCTGCCCGACGCCCTGGAGCCGCACATTCACCTGGACTTTAGCACGTATGATCGCCGGAGCGATGGCCAATCCGCCGGAGATTCCTCCTGTGCCGAGCATTACGGCGGCGGCTGGTGGCTCGATCGCTGCACCAGGTCCAACTTGAATGGCGAGCACGGTAACCAGAGAGCTGGTCCGGCCATCCTCTGGTCGTATTGGGGGACTGGAACGGACACTCCGAAAACCTCGCGTATGATGATACGGCCCGTTAAGTTCGACTCTGGCGGCGATCCGGCGAATAGTTACGAGGATTAAGCGGCGACGAACTTCGAAATTTAAATAGCAATCAGCAAATGTTGCTTGAACGTTACCGATAGGTGGCCCTGCAAGTGAACGTTACCGATAGCTATCGTATTAAATTGAAACTGCACCCGGGGGGTTTCCTTCATTTTGTATATCTTTATTCACTTAATATTTTATTAAATCTTTTATACTGTGCACTTTAAATTTGACGACTATTAAATTACACATCACTGACCCCAACGATAGATCGAATGGATATCGACAGGAAGTTCCATCTCCTGTGGCAAGGTTTCGTTCAGCTGAACGAAAGCCATGTCCTGTAATAAATATATTATATTTTTACTTTTTATTCAATTTTGTGAGTCTCTGAAGTGGAACTTATTACGCTAACAAAATGTATTAAATCATGTATTTAACTGGGTGTAAAATGAATTTAGCAGTTTGACATCCTAATCGAAATTTGACCCCGTTTTTACATCATTTTCTTGTAAGCGTGTAAAATTCAAAGCTTAGGTTAAGAATTAAGTTCAAGAAATGTATTAATTATAAATTTTAACTTAATATTAACTAGAAAAATGTAACAAAATGAAAGAACTTAAAGAACATTAAAGGGTGAAAAAGTTAAAATTAACAGCAATTAACTTTGTATAGTTAATATATTGTAAATATTGTATATAAGAAAAATATAACTAGTAAAAGCGAAAAAACAAATAATAAATAGTTATTGATAAATTATAATACATATTTATTGTATATTCTATACATTAAAAACGTCTTTCATTCTGACCGTTTTTTGGTTTTTTAAAGCCTAGTGGTGCAAAGAAATCGATAGTAAAAATATCGAATATGCATCGTTGTTTCTCCACCTCTAGAGTAGCGTCTTAAAAAATCAAAACAAATCAAAACGCGCAAGGAAACGGTTGGTTTTTTTTTCCCAAAAGAAAAAAATAATAATTTAATAAAAATATACTATTGATTTGTTTGACTACCATTACAACATTAAAAGCCAGTTTTTAACGACACGAAGAGCTGGAAATACCCGCCGCTCGTAAGCGCATCGCGTATTTTTTATTGATTCGCAAACAGCGAGAATCCTCGTCACAATTTAAACCAAAAACACTTGGTCTAAGTAAATAAAGAAACTAGCAAATGTTTAGTTAATATTGCAAGTGCAGTTTGGTTCAGAAGCTGTAAGTGTTTGGAGTGTGTCTGAAGTGAACGGAAAAATAGAGGACTTGGCATTGTTACTGTGTCCTGTGCGACCATGCGTGTGTGTGGGTGAGCGGTGAAGTGGCCAAATAAAGTTATTACAAAAAATTCGCCGGTGCAAAAGGTGAGTCTTACATTTTTATCAAGTTAAACAAAATTAAAGCGAGCTTGAACTTGTAACAATCAATAGAGGAGCAACCCCCTTGTTTGCAGTGTCTGAAACCGGATTCCTCAACCCCCGCTTACTTGAGTTACAAAACAAAGAAGCGTCTTTCTTTGGGGTCTTTTATATAAATACATATAAAGCAAATATCTAATCGAATTAGGTCCCCCACCACCTGCCGATATGTATTATCTGTCTAGACGGATTCTGCGCTCGATTCCGAGCGATTGCCAAAAAATGCAACAACAAAATTTGGAGCAGACAAATTGTTACAAAATTGCAACCACCAGAAGTAGCAGACGAAAAGGAGAAGCAGAAGGAGACTGAGAGAGAGGGAGAGAGCAAGAGAGAAGGGCAAGAAGAGCCACACAGGTGGCGGGATGGTGCAGAGAAGGGGGAGCCGCGTCTTTAATTTATGCAGCTCATCTTTATTTAGCCTTATTTTTGTTGTTGTACGTTTTGTATGCTGATGCCCATTCATTGAGAATCCAAGAATCGTTTCATCTCTCCTTTCCGAGGAGCGTGTGAAACCCGTTTGGTCTCATCTGCTCATCGCAGCTCGTTTTGGCTTTGTTTTTATGCTTTTATTCGTATTTCTTTCTGTTTGTGCCATGCAATTCGCTTTTATTTCGAGTTCTCTTCATCTTGTTGATGTTGTTGTTGTTGGCGTTGTATAATTCAATTTAAATTGATTTTCCCATTGTGTGCTGTGCATTTCTCTTGTTTGTTGTTGCGGTGTTTGTTTCACTTTTCTCTCGCGTCCTCTTTTTTTTTCCTTTTTTAACGGACCCCAACGAGCATTTTTTGTAATCTAACTATGTAGATATAGGTATTGTCGTTTTTTGTTTCCCCTATTGGATTTTTTCGCACGTTGGTTATTTTTACAACAGAGCCGAGCGCTAATTGAAAGCCATCGGCTTTGAACGATACGAACGAGACCCCACTTGGCACCTTTTTAATAAAATATTCAGATTGGGATGTTTGAACAACATTGAGTAATTCGAAAGCCAAATAAATCCAACTTAAATAAATATGCAGTTGTTATTTACGGCACACATTCTGGATGAAACCAACATGAAATTGTTATGAATAATGTAATTTAATTTAAGATAATACTATTTCTACATTTGATTTCATTTTCATACCTTTATGAAAAGTGCATTTATAAACAGTCAAACTGTATTCATATTAAAGTTTTTAAATAAATTTTATTCATATTTAAAGTTCGCAAAATATAGCAAATGAATTAAATTAATTTAATATGAACTAAATAATATCACTTGAATTTTTTCCCTTTTATAACCAGAAAGTTTAGACTAGACGGAATAAGTTCTTTCTTTTGAAATCTTTTGCGAGATTTATATACAAAAAATAATGTCTTATTAATATAATGTCTATTATAATATAAAACATATTTTTTTGTATATAAGTCTCGCAAAAGAGAAAGATCTTATCTATTCATTAAACTTGATGATTACAAGAATTTGGTGATCATTTTATCAGATTTAGAAGTATTCTTCTTTCAGGATACAATATCTCCGAAGCATCTATTTCTTAAAGCCTGTTAATTATCAAAGTTCCATTCTTTTTAATTTTGTCTCTTAGTGTACCGACTAAGCCAAAAGAGACGATTCTTTTTAACTTGAATTGAAACTGACAGCGCTTATTTCTTTCTTTGTTTACTTTCTGTCTCTCAACCCAGAAAGAACGGGTACTAAATCTATGTCTGCTAAGTGAGTTTTTATTTCTTTGCGTGTCGAGCTATTCGCACAAGCCGGATTAAGATCAGAGTTAGCACGAACATAAGCACGGGATTTCTCAAACTCCGGGCAGTAGGTTCACATGCTGGTGGTGCTTTGGCCTCTTCGCTAATTTGCAATTTATAAACATTAGCTATGTTAATCGCGTAAGCCAAAAACATAGCTTCGAAGCTCATTTGCATGGACATCCCATTTGGATGACAGGGAAAAGCTATAGCTATAGCTGCAGCGGCCAGGAATACTCGAATAATCATAACAATCGATCGATCATCAAATGTAATGACTTCAAATCGCCCCTCCCCGTCGTCAGTGGTCAAGTGGCCAATGGAGCTGAAAAACTTTTCGTCGTCTGGCGTAAGGAGGGACTTGGCCGGTTCATTGACTTTGCCCGGGTGGCAGGCAGGCGTCCTGGGATGTTGGCGATGACGATGACGTTGACGGAACCGCAACAGTTACCGGCTCCAACAAAAGCCCCATCCACACCAATAAAAGCAACAAAAGCACTGCCACTTGCAGTCAACAGCTAGCAAAAAACAAAAAAACAACAAACAAAAACAAACCACAAAAAATTAAACCAACAAAAACGAGGAGTAAGAAGGAAGGACAAGGTATTTTGGAACTTTTTAATACCCTTATAGGGAGAGAAAATGCTAAGGTTTATAGTGAAAAAGGAAGCCTAAGACTTAACTTCATTGAAATAAAATGATTCATTCATTCATTATATTTCGTAATATTTTAATACAAAATAAACGTTTTATAAAAGGTCTTAATTTAGAGATCTGTCCTATGTGAGAATACTTAAGGCTTGTTATTATATTTAATTGTTTTAAAAGCTACATTGCACTGACATATTATATAATCCGACTCAACAAACCAGTTTTTCGCTCCGAAACTTGTTCCCATACGTTGCATTTTTCTCTGACATCGGTACTGTTGATGCTGATTAAAAATGAATACACGGTTTTAAAAAGTACTTTGACATGGAAAAACACATTGTACCTTTGGGGAGGGTATAAGCCAAAACAATACCGAAACGGCAGCTAAACGAAACGAAACAAGATTTCAATGCAGGAATTTCCATTACAAATGTTGCGGTTGTTAGCCTGGTTGGCTGATGACTTTTGTCAACTGCCGTTGGGGCACTGCGATGGACGGATGGGGCGGGGGATTGGGAATGGGATGTGCCCGAGATTGCGGCAACAGAAATAAGGGGGAGGAGACTCCAAATGGAGCTCTCTGAACTGGCAATTTGACAAACGCTGCACGCACTTGGCTTTGGCAGAGACTGACTTTTCCACCGTTGCAACGGTTGCACGTTTAGGCCGAGTGCAAAACTCAAATGTCGCTTTGGCTTCGAGTGCTGCCAACAAACTGGGATGCAATTGACCTGAAAACAAAGTACGGGAAAGGCATCGGCATCAGCATCGGCACGGACACCGGCACAGGCCCAGGCACTGCCACTGGCAACTGCAGGCCGCAGAAACTCGTTCGAGTTGATTTGGCATCTTTGTATTCATCTTGTGGTTCAATGAGTCACAGTCCGCAGTCCCCAGTCCGCAGTTTGGTCCGGATTTGCAATGCCTGACACCGTTCTGCCTTTCTCTCGGCGCACTGCCCCTTCTTTTATTTCCGAATCTCTGCCCTCAATCGGTTGGCCAACAGATGCCATTTGGCAGGCCGTAAATGCAAAAAGGGAAGGACCAGGAGATGGGTGATAATATTCTCCGAGCTACCGAAGAATCGTGGAATCAAGGCACCGAGGGAAGAGGTAAGCAGATGTTCAGTTTTATACAAAATCAAACTTTTGTAAGAGGGGTTAAAAAGTTATCAATATATAACGAATTAAAACTTTACAGACATCTGTCTGAAGTGGAATTATCTGCAAACAAGAAAGGAAGCTAACTTTGGAAAGCCGAAGTTTGTATACACTTGCAGTTTTTCATTAGATTAGTAAACAGAATTCGAAATCAATTATAACTAAGCCAAGAGTTTAATTGTTCCCAGGGATTGTAAATAAGAGTTATAAGTAAAATTAAAATTACTGGAAGGTTAAAAAAAATTATACCGACCTTATTTTTTGTTTACTACTTACAACAAGATAATGAATTTAATTCTTAACACATTAATTGTAGAATAATTTATTTCAATTTAAAAAGCTTTGCTGTATTGGTTATTATTGAGATTTAAAGTTTAAAAGTTGGAAAGTTTCAATTAATTCCTTATAAAATGTGGGAAAAGTTTGCATTTCTATTTCTATTTCAGGTAAAAATACCTTGTAGTTGTATAAAAATACAGATTTTAAAAATATATGAGTATTTTTTTTTTGGTAAATAAAAAGAAACCATTCGAAGATCTCTAATATAGCTTAATGAGTATAAACTTTAAAATATGGCTATTAATATATTCTTTGATTTATCTCGAAAAAGGGCGTAAGTATATTTATATACAAAATCAGATAATAAAAAAATTGTAAAAGCTAGCATAAAGAATGCACATATATCTCAATATTTTTTGCCCGATCAGCTTGCTGACTTTGATCAGAACCGGAGATTGCAGTGTCTGCATCTGAGTGCGCGAAAATCGTGCTTGGCTGCTAATTCCTTCACTTGCACTTGCTCCGCTCATCTTGGCCGTAATCATAATTATCATCATCGTCTTTGTTGCCCTCTTCGCCGTCGGTCGTCGCCGTTGTCTCTCATTTGCGTGGGGCTTAGGAATAAGAAGAAAAGGAAAACCAGATTTTTTCAAGGGCCTGTGCCAATTCTCGACTGCTCTCTTTCCGTCTCTGTTTTGTTCCCCGTTCTCTTTTCAGCTCTTGCCGTCTTTTATGGCTGCTTTTACTTTGCAATCAATAAACAACGACCTTCTTCTTCCTCTTTTCGCGAGCGAATGGGCTAAAAGTTACTTGGATTACTTGAAGGAGGAGGAGGAGGAGGAGATGGAGGAGCAGCAGCAAGCATGCTTCAGTGCTCCTTGCCCGGGTTCCTTTGTCTCGTCCCGTTTAGGAGAGCTTATTCGCCACTTGAAGCCGCCAGTCAGCCAGCCAGTCATCCAGCCATCCAGTCAGCCACTTGAGATGCACTCTCCGCCCCACCTGCCCACCAGCGCTCCTCCTGCCACTTGATTTCGAGGCATTTTTCAAAGTTAATTGCTCGCTGGCAATCGGTTGGGAAAAATGCAGAATGCCACTCGAGGGTTATTCCATGTTGTAGGCAGAGTTCAAGACATTCTTGTAGATTTATTTTTCAGACGAACTGTTACTTCTTGTATGGTTATTCATTTCAAAATTCCTCAAATAAAGCTTAAAGTAGTTAGCTAGCTACTTTATGCATAAAGTGAATATTTTGAAGAGTCCTTAGAATATCTCATAATATATCTTTCATTTTAAGATACTTTTCCAGAAACAATGGCGAACATGGTGCTAATTTGTGTCATTAATCCCAGATACAAGTTAACGCTTAAAACAAGTTCGCAGATTAACTCTGAGGTAAAGATTTCCACATTGCGGCTGCAAAGAAACCAAAAATGGTTAACCAATGGCCAGTGATGTTCAAGAACTTTACAACAACCAAGAAAAACGATGTTAAAAGGCTATAAAAAATAGTGCAAAAGCTAAATTGCTTGACAGAGCAACTAAATTGCAAAAAAGGACGAAAGAAAAGGAATAGCTTATGAAAGGAAGCATTAAAAGAAGTGAAAGAGAAAAGCGAAAAACTTTTTCAAAGTTGTATAATTACGGTTGGTAAGTTAATATTCAAAGGGAATTGGAAATATTGCAATAGAAGCAATAAAGTTTTAAGAGTCAATTTGCGTTAAGAAAAGTTTAAGTTGTAGTTTAAAGAGCTTTAAAATCCTGGAAAATAACAAAAGAATATTGAATTTTATATTTTAAGGAGGTTCTAAATGTTTTTAACTATAAATATTAGAAAAGTAGTTTCAAAAAGCAAAATTCGAAGCTAAGTTCATAAAAACCTTAAAATAATCGAAAATAATCGCATTGCCTTCGTAATTCCGTCTGCTGCTGTAAGAAACACACAAATAATTAATAAGTCCAGCTGTCAACACTTGACAAAAACTACAACAACCTTAACCAGTTTCGCTCTTGACAAACAAGGAACCATCATCAGGAATCCCAGTTGAAGCTTCCCACCTCGGCAGCCTCGGTTGTAAAACAAAAGTAATTCCAGCTGCTTCCAGCCCGAGAGGAGAATAAAGGGGGAGAATTCTCGAACACCTCCGCATTCCGAGGCGTCCCATGGAGAGCTGTGGCCAGGGGGAATTCGACGGGGGCAGGTGAGGTGAGAGGATGTGATGGCTGGGGCTCTGCTGTTGACGGCGCCGACAAAGCAAATACAAAAGCCAAACCTGGCCAACAGAATGAAAACACAGTCAGGAACAACCTAACCAAACAGATCTCAGCAGACGCGCGCAACTGGGGATGCTTTTTGGAGTAGCTCAAAGACTGGAGGAGCTCCATAATATACCGAAAAGCTAAGCTATAATCGTGCTTTGTTTTATATTTTATTTATTTAGTTAAAAGCTCTTGGTTTTCATATAATTTGTAGTGACTAATCCACCAGAGATAGTATGAGGCCAAAAGGATAATCTATTAGAAGCGTCAGGAAAATATTAATAGTTTAAAACAAGTTTATAATCCAATTTTAAACAGTTTTTTAATATATTTAAAAACCACTTGATTTTCACAATTTTCATGCTTTATAATGACCTTAAATGAGGTAAAAATGGCAACACTGGCAGTGGGAATCCCCTTTGTTGGGTGGGAGATGTGTGGAGGTGACTGGGCGCCCCTTATCATGCTGCGCTGCTGCAATTGCCGGCTGCTAACGAGCCGAGGCAACCCGAATGCCAGCCGAGCGGAGCCGAGGTCCCATGTAGTTCCTCCGGGCGGCTCAGTTGCGTTTTGTAGCTGGCAGAGGGCGCTTCGCGAGCTCCTCCAGGCTTCTGCTTTCCGAATCCTGCTTTTTATTCGCCGGCAAGGACAACGCGAGTGGAAAAATACAACAAAATCAAGGAACGTGGGGAGCACTGAGTGAAGGGAGGACACAACTGGCTAGAGCAAATCGGAGTGAAAGGTCAACAATAGCTTTGTCTCTAATTGCGAGTATCCCCATTCATGGCCAATAAAGGATTCAATCCGCTGTGCATTCATTTAAATTAAGGCAAAAAAGGTGGAAAGTTTTCATTTCCCAGTTCTCTCTTACATTGTGTAAAACAAGGAAAAACTTTTAGCTCACCGCTGGGCGAGTGTTGCTGTGACTGTGTCTGTGTGTGACTGTGTGCGGCGGGCGCTGATTTATGTGTTTTGTCCTTGTTCCGCGCCAGGACGAAAGGACTTTTTGCCATCCCGTTTTGTGTGTAAGTTGGTAATGTAAGTTTATGTAATAGACATGTAAATTGCAGTTTATTTTTAGGGAGGACAATGAGTAATGAAAGGACACAGTTTTAAGTTGGGTTCCCTCAGGGTTTCTTTGCTATATCGATGCATTCTCTTTTGAATTTGGTCTTGTGTTGCAATAGTAAACTCTAAAGCAATTCTTTTTACAGATTCGAGTCCTTAAGAAATGTTAATCAAAATGGGCGTTTAAGTTAAAAGGAAACAAAGCTAACGTAATAAGATGGAACTTTCATAAAATATAACATCCTTTTGGGAATTCTAGAATGGGTTTACTATAACTGCTCTACTCATGTTTATAACTTAGTTATTTAAGGAACAGTTTATCTCTTAAATCTGTAGTCTAAATCGATTCAAAAAATATTCCCAATTCAGAATTAAGGAATTGTTTCTCAGGTTACCTATTTTCTTCTTATTTTACCAAACATTTCCATATTATATTTAAGACAAAAGCTCAGGTTTCCTTATATTTAATGCCACACGCTGTGGATCATTCCCCCCTTCGAATTCCGCTTGTCACTTAAGTCAGCCCCGTGTATCGATTACTTCGATAAGTGTTTTTTTCCCCCGTTTCGTGCCGGGCCACTAAAATTAGCCTGGTCGAACGGCGCGACCCCCAGCCAAGACAGCTGTCGGGTAATGCTCCCGAGTTCGACTCCGGCTCCGAATCGAACTCCAACTCCGTGCGGTTATTATTTATTTCATTAGTTCATACTCAAATTTCCCCGCCGCTCGCGGATGGCGTGCTGTCAATTTTCCGGTGGCAGGTTTTCGGGAAACAGCGATGTCATGTCATCATGCAATCATATCGCTTTACCGCATAAATCGCCCCGCACAAAATAATCATTCGATCCTCTGTCTCCCCCCAGTAGCCTCCACAGAGAGAGATCTCAATGGCACACACCGCTTTATCCGACGGCTGCTAATGATGCGTGACAAAAGCTGCCAAGAGGGAATGGAGGAACGCGCCACGAATTGGCCAAAACCGTATGGGACACGTATGGGTCGGATGTTCCGGCTAGCTCCATTATTATTGAAGTTAGTCACAGATTTTGTCGTTTGGCTTTGGTTTCGGCCACAGTCACACTTGGTTAGAAGCTCGCATTTAGTGCAGAACCCGCCGCGGGGCTCAACGGTCATCATTGGTCATCGAATTCAGTGTTTGTTTTTGGTCAGTGATTTGTGACCCAATTGCTAATGAGCTGACGTGGGATTTGTTTGGAAGACTGTAAATAAAAGGCAACAATTAATACGTGAGTGAACGGTGCAAGCTTATTATTATTATTATTTACATTAGAAAGTGTGTTAAGTTAAATATTAGAATAGGTAAGAAAGGTATGTCTATATTCAAGCTTAAATGCTCAAGTCTGTTCTTTGATTTGTAATAACTCAGCACCTTAAAGGTATTATAAAGTGTTCCTGTTATTATATTTACTATGATTAAATCCTCTTCAAGGAATTACGTCTACAATCATATTCAGCATTATACATCTAAAATTTCCCCAGTAATTTAAAGGAAATCCTCTTTGTTGGCCTCATTAACCCAGCCAAGCCCTCAATTAGTTTACACTTTAAAACCAACAGTGAGTCGCAGGTTTTATTTCTTTGGTTAAACAAATAGAGACAATGTGGGGGACCGGGACCTACTTCACACCAGGTTCGTATCTGTATCTGTATCTGGATCTCGGGTAGTGAATGGTGTCAAACTGTTTGAGGCTCCAGTTCGCTCGGCGTTCCCACAATGCCACGCGTATTATAAGGCGGTTCTACACCGCATTTACTTACGTTCATATATGGCAGCGATTGGTAACTGTAAACCTGTTACATATACCGCAAATGAGTGAGTGAGTGAGTGTTTTCCCACCACTTAACTCCATGAAATTGAAACGGAAAATTTCATAATCAAAGCCATAAACGTTGCTATTGTTTCCAACGCTCCTAAAGACCCCCCACCCGGGCCATCTTTTCTTTGTCTAAGCTCGGCCTGCTATAATGAAAAACAAAAAAAAAAAAAAGAAAATGAATTAATTTTCATTTCATTTTCCTTTGCGTACAAACAAAGCAAGAAAAACAAAAACAAAAAGGTTCAACGCCAACAGCAAACTCTGTGGCGAAAAACCTTCCATATAATGCAAAAAAATAAAGTCTCACGTCTCCGGGTGGAAAAAAAAACGCACATTTTATGAGGCGACTTGTGCCCAGTGCTTTGTCAGCATTTATGGCATTTTATAGCTTTCGGCGTTAAGGTCTTAGCCCAGGCCATATCAATAAGTTAATATGATGCCAGCGTACGTGTAGAATCTTAAATTGCTAGAAATGGCAGCTTAAAGAAAGGAACAAGAGGATATGGACATTATGTATTACGAGGTGTAATTAAATTATAAACTGTATTATCGTAACAGGAACAGCGAACATAATTAGGTAACTTTCTATGGTTGTAAGTTGGAGAATCTTAAGGTGCCACACTTTAGTTTATTTTCCTTTTAAAGTTTACAACAAGTACACCAACCAGTACACCAGATAGTACACCAACCAGTACACCAACCATTACACCAACTATTACACCAAAAACTAATTATTTGTTTATTAAATAATTCATTAAACTCCCTTTTAATTATGCATAAATTATGCTTAATAAATTCCGTGACAACATTAAACCCGACTCGCCAAAAAGAATATTATTTGCTGTTGTATAAAAAAAAAGCACAGCTGCATTGAAACAATTTGCACGGCGTGGCTAGGAATCCCATTAATTAGTGGCAAATCAATTGGAATCATCTAATTGGAAAAATATACGGACCCATATACCATAGATAATTCGATTAGTGTTCAAGTGCGTGGAACGGAAGTACTCTTGGTGCGCCACTTTTCCGCAATCGATTGCAGATATTGGAAAATGAGTTATGATTGCTTGATAACCGCAACCGCTATTGTGAAAACCGATACGATCGATGTTGTTTGAGGAGGAAGCCAGCTACTTTCTCTAGACGATCGGTGAGTCGCACTTTCTGAGGGAATTATGGAAAACCCAGATATGGCCGTCGTTAACTGTACGTTGCTCCATTTGCCAATTGTTTTTGCTTTTTATTTTGTTTTTCCTTCTTTCAATGACATTTAATCAACGTTGGCGCTACTGCCGCCGCCACCTTCTCCTCCTCCTCGAACCCTTTATGGTCTGACTGGTCCGTGCATTTTGGCCAAGTTTATGGGCCCAGACTTTAATGTTGAGCTTGCTGTTGCCATTGCTGCTATTATACCCTTTCGGGGGTTATTATAGTTGTGGGGAAAGGTTTATCAGTTCGGTACTTTTTTATTTAATTTAAATATTCAGGAAATGTATAAATGTCTTTATTTATTTTAAAATAAGTACATTTTTATTTATTTTAACATATTCCAAGAATGTATAAATATTTTTATTTAATGTTAAATAATAACGTTTTTATTTAATTTAAAATATTCAGAGAATGTATAAATGTTTTTTTATTTTTTTATTTGTTTTTTTTTAATTTTTAAAGAATGTTTAAATATTGAAGATGTAATATGTGACATTAGTTAATAAGTTTTTCAGTCCAAAATACCTAATTTCTTAGCTTGAAAAACGATTAAATACTACTACAATATTCCGAAAATGCATAAATGTTTTTTTTTTTTTAATTTTTAAATATTAAGAGAATGTTTAATATTGAAGTTGTAATATGTGACCTTCAAATTTTGAGTCATTCAGTCTAAAATACTTTATTTCTTAGCTTAAAAATTTTTTAAAAACTACGTTCATCATAGATCCTTAAGGTGTCATTGCAAGGGTATTCAAAGTTTGGATCCCTAAACCCTGTTCTTTCGTTGTTGTTGTTGTTGTTTTGCTTGTCCATATGTCACGTTTGGCGTCGCTGCATAAGTGAGTAACTGTGAATTCGCCGGGCTAGCTGGCAAGCTCCTCTTGTCTAACGGGCTTTCGGTTGCAGGGGTATTCCCCGCGCCAGTTCGCTTCGTTGGTCTGGCATTGGCACGGGGAGCTTAGTGCAGGCCCCGGAGCAGTTCTTTTTTCCGAGGTTTTGTTTTGGCTCCATTTACTCAATTGCGGCTGTGTCGAGTGGGTGGGTGAGTGAGTGAGTCGTAGGAAAGGTGCGATGGGAGGAGTTGCTTTGTTCTAGACATTGTAAAAACACCAAGTGAAAAGGCATTAATCTTTCGGAGGAAAGCAACGATGTATTTTTAATGAGGTAGTATTTTAGGTGCTAACGCCTAGGGACGGAAATCGAGAAGTAATACCTGTCTGGTTTTATAGACATAAAGTACATTCTCTCTTAATAATGCATTTTCAAACTAGTTGAAGTGAATATTATAGGCAATTATTGTTATTATTGCTCTTACTTATAAGAATAATTTTAATAATTTCATTTAAAGAGAGAAAATTGGTAATACTTTATAAAAACACCAAGTGAAAAGGTATTAATCTTTCGGAGAAAAGCAACGATGTATTTTTAATGAGGTAGTATTTTAGGTGCTAACGCCTAGGGACGGAAATCGAGAAGTAATATCTGTCTGGTTTTATAGACATAAAGTACATTCTGCCTTAATAATGCAATTTTAAACAAGTTGAAGTGAATATAATAAACAATTATTGTTATTGTTGCTCTTACTTTTCGAATAATTTGAATAGTTCCATTTAAAGAGAAACTTGGTAATAATTTTATGCAAAGTTGGATTCTAAATTATATGTTAGCTACTTGTGCTGGTTGGAAAGTAATTACAAAAAATGTAGGGGAAGAAAAAGTGGAGCAATCTTGATTATTATAATCAGTATTCTGGCACATCTTTGGCCAGACCTTGACAACTTCCTCTGGTAATTGCCATACGTCCCCGCCCCCGCCCCAAAGATTGCCATAATTCCTTGGCTTCTTCTTCGTGGTTGTTGTTGCTCCGCTGACTATGCTAATGGCTTAGTAGCACAGCTCTGGGATGGCCCGGATGGGCCCAAGCTATTTGGTTTTTTGTGTCTGCTGCGATTATACATGGTGGGCACATGCCAAACCCACACGCTCCACTGGCGGCTTAACCGCCGCATTACTCATGCTCATCTGCCCCGGAAAATTGCCATAACTGGTTCTTCCCTGGCCCTTACATCCGCCACTCCCGCGTTCTTTCCCCTTTCAAGGGGGCTTTGGTGCAACGCTAGTTTCTTTAATTAAAAAGGCATGAACTCTTTGTCGAGTTCCGGGACCTGGCTAAACTCTCTGCCCCCGACACAGTTCCCTTTTTCTTCGGATTGGCCAGCCAGTAAACTCCAGCTGCCACAGCGCTACTCCAAAAGTCCAAAGTCAGAGTTGAAATTTCTGTGTGTTTTTTGGTCGGCTGTCTTTTCTTCTTTTTTTTTTTTGGTGTAAAGGGGCAACCAACTTTCTGTGTTTGCCGCTAAGAAAACAGTTTTTTAACCGTTTTTAGTTTTCAGTTTGGCAAGGGACCGAGAAGTAGAGTAAAGGGTTTTCGTTTCGCCTTCAGCTGCAGCTGCAATTTCCGTGCCATTTATGCAAACTATTGTTCTGCCTCTTGTTGTTTTTTTTTTGTTGCCCTTCCAGCGTTCAGCAGCGTTTTGAACTGAATTTACGTTCACACTTTTGCCTTCTGCTTTTCGTCTCTGTCGTTTAAGCCGCCTTTTCGGCCTTCTTTAGGTGACTGGAATGACTTTCAATTAACTTTTTGCCAGAAACTTTTAATTAAGGGAAATTACATTTCTTTTTTGCTGCAATTTACAGGTGTCGCAATGGCAACGATTGTAATTCTTATGTAAATACAAATGCGAACAATAAAGTGCTAAATTTGTTTCCCTTTTGCAATTGTTTGAAAGTTTCTAAACTAAAATTGCATTGGAAAAGTATGATAAAATTGAATAACAGCAATACAAAACTTCTGAGTACCCAAAAAAAAAAAGTGGAACAGCAAACAACAAAGTATAAAATTGATTCACCGGGAGAGTGCTTTCAAAAAAACTTGTTCATATACAAAACCAAAAATTTGGTGGGTATGAGACCACAAAAGAAAGGCAATAAAACCAATCAATACAACAGGCAAACAAATTGGGAAATAGTTCAAGTTTTGACTATTAAATACCTATTAGTATAGCAAATTTTTGTTATAATTATTTATATTTATTAATTATAATTATTTATTATATTTATTAACTGGGGCAGAACTAAAATGAAGAAGCAAACGTTTGTAAAGGTCTTGAGATCTTGATACTGAAGAAGACTCTGGCAATATCAGAAAAAGCTCAGCTATGACAGGATCTTTGTGTGCGCCTTGTCATTAACTTCTCTTGAAATTCATTTGCCGAAAAGAAGCCTTCTAGACATCGAATCTACTAGTATTTTATAGCTATATATATATATTCTTCTTAATAAACAGCAAAAACTTTTCACGTTTAATAGTTTTAAATCCCTAAGTTGCAAAATATCACATTATTACCATCAAAACACCCTAAAATCCTTACCCAAAACGGTAGCAAAGATATCCATTTGCATTGAGCACACTCACATGCCGCTTCGTGTTGCAACTCTGAACAAAATTAAGCTCCCTCACAGGAGGCGTCAAGGGGTTAAGAGGCGTCTGGGGGCTAAGAGGCACAAAGGAGCAAGGAAATCGGCAGTGCGAAAGGCAAAGTCTGTGATGAAGGACCCAGGGCCGGGTGGCGGAAAAACTGACTCTTTGAGTTGGGTTTTCACTCCCTCTAATGTGTGGGGACTCACAAAAAAGAAAAGGCAGACAAACACGCACACTCACAATCAGCACAGGAAGCTAGGAGCTAACTGAGAAGGAGAAACAACAACAGCAGTAATACAAAAAAAAAAGAAGGAAAAACAATTTGCAACCCAAAGTTATATTGTGCAGAAGGAGGAAAGTGAATGCAAAAGGATAACATGTCAAAAGAAACCGAAGGATGCTACGTGTTGACTCCCAGATGAAGGTTGTCATCTATTCAGGGCGTACAAAAAGGTTGACAGAGTGCAATTTGCAATGGAATCAAATTTGCCAGAAAACTCTTGCCAACATTCGTGATGACAGCAGCACGAATCGCTTGGGCTATCTCAATCTATCTTCCAACTAACTACACAGGGGAAAAACTCAAATAATTTTCTTGGAATACATAAAGAGAAGCCTTAACAAGTCATAAATTAAGTAACAAGTTGGAATATTTTTCAGAATATTAAAGCTCATGAGAACATTTAATATGAAGGAACTTTCGTGAACATTACTCGATAACCTGACTATATTTCATACAATTAAAATAAATATTTAAGTCATGTTTTTGAGATAAGTGTTTTAGGAAAATAACCTTTTTATTGCACTATCCGAATAGTAATAAAGTTTAGAATCAACTTACTGAATGCCTTTAAAACATCCTGCTTATTTCCTCTTTTTTCCTCTGTTTATATTCAAGCTACTTATTGGCTTGCAAAATGCTGGAAAAAAGAGTCAAGGACAAGACGCCCACAGCAGTTGACGTTTGACATGCTCCGGTTTCCTTTTGCAGGAAGTCATCTCTGGTCTCATTGGTGGTCGGAAGGAAGTGAAAATATTGGGCTAATTGAAATAATTGAAGGAAACTTTGCTCGAGAGCAAAGAAGTTTGCCAGTATCAGAAATCTCTGAATGCCCTGTGGTCTCCCCTTCATATTTTTTCATCTGCTGTCCCAC
Source organism: Drosophila watanabei (assembly GCA_008042575.1). NCBI lineage: Eukaryota > Metazoa > Arthropoda > Insecta > Diptera > Drosophilidae > Drosophila > Drosophila watanabei. The sequence continues at coordinate 23,602 of VNJS01001764.1, read as the reverse complement.
TTTGAGCACTCCTACTGGGGAGCCTTGTGCCCTGGTTGCTTCTCAGTTCTCTGTTTTTCCGCACGCTCTGCACATTTCTCTGTGGAGCAGGGAAAAAAGAGAAATAAATGGGTCTCTTGGGACAGAGGGAAACGTTTAAATTACCATAGGAGCATGGGAATGGGATAGCGCCAAGTGTTTTGCATTTTCCAGCTTGTTCTGTTCCGTCCGGTGACAGGTGGTGGCGGTGGCGGTGGCTTGTGGCAACATCACTTAATGTCCGCTGATTAGCATAAGAGCTAAGCTGTGGAGCAGCTCCCTCCGCTCGGTGCTCGGTGCTACCCCTTTGGCTAATTGAAACATTTGAATCAAACTGAACGCTGGATGTATGACGATGCTGCTCGCTGCTCGCCGGAGCTTAAATGCCTTTTAAATCTTAATTAAATTAAATGCAGCAGCATACAGCTGGCAATGGCCCAGAGATGGTGTTTTCTCTGCGTGTCGAACAGAAATAAAAACCTAAATTATGACAGAGGCAAACCGAGGTGAATAAATCATGTGCAGCAATGGAAATTGTTCATTTGTTTTTACAGGGCTCTTAACTTGGTTTGCTCTACGTAGTTTTTCTCTTTTGTTTTGTGTGTTTGCCTGCGCATATTCCACACACACACATATTCTTGTTGTTGTTGTTGTTGTTGTTGTTGTGGACTATTAATTTATTTGTCCGCAGAGCTCAGCTGCAGCAGGAGGCAGGCGGGATAACGCACCATCATTGGGGTAAAAGTTTATGCCAAACTATGCAATAATTTCATCATTGCAAAAAGTTCTGTGAGCATGTGAAGAGTTTTTGATTGAGTTTTCAGTTGGTTTTCAGAGTTCGGTTAGTTAGTTTGACTTTCTGCTGGCTTCTCGTGCCGGTATTTCTGATGTGCTGACGTAGTCAGAGATCTGAACTTTGGACTTTAGCATGGCCATTCTTCATATTAGGGGAATGGGGAAATTGCGTTCAATTTGTAATTGTTTAATCCCTCTAAAGCACTCGTTTAAAGGCACCTAGACACTGCCTTATCCTCGGCGACACACAAATGTTTCGCCAACATTTATGCATTCCTTACACCAGGCCCCAGGCACTTGGCTCGTCCCTCGTCCCTGTTATGGTTTAATTAAATTCTCCACAAAACTTCCTGTCCTCTCGTCCACATGAAATATTCAAACACTCTTGCGGTAAGGACAGCCCAGACAGGATTATTGCTGGGAAAACAGAATCGGGGGAGGATTAAGCTGGGAATGGGGCAAGAGGAGCTGATCCGCTTTGCTAACTATGATTTCTTTTGGTTGTTTCTTGGCTACTGAAGTTGAAACTACTACAAGTTTTGGTTTTTTTGTAAATATTTTAATTTAAATTTAATGTAAAATAAAATTATAACGATTCTCAATTTATATTTCAGATGTAGAACGCACTGCGAGACAGGTCGCGGAAGCTCAGCAGCGATATCTTCCCTTGGAATTCCAGCCGGGGAATAAATTTGGCAGTCAACTCTACAGGATGTCGTTCAAGCTCTTCCGCCGGGGCTCAGCGCGATGCATTGGCCTGCTGTCGGCGTTTGTGACTATCCTGCTCTGCCTCTACTACATTTCCATTGGCCAGCCCAATCCGGCGCCCGTTTCCGAGACTGGAGTTCCCACGGCGGCGTTACGGGGATCGCCCCTCAATGGCATCACCGGCTTCAGCGTGGGCGGTGGCTCGTCCTCGATCATCCACCAACAGCAGCTACAGAAACTGCATGCGGCTGTCGTCTCAAACCAGAAGAAATTGCAGGAGCAAACGGACGTCGTGACCCTGGAGTCGCCCTCCGATGAGCAGCAGTACACCAACAGCCAATGGGGGGATAAGTGCTACGAGCTGATCGAAAGTAACACGAACATAACGGCCAACCAGGAGCACAGCAAGTTCGATTTCCAGCCGGAGTGGATGCGCTCAAAGGAGTACTGGGATCGTGGCTTCGAGGAGCGCTTTGACGCGCAGAAAAAGGACAAGCAGCGGCCTCCGCTGAAGATAATCGTGGTGCCACATTCCCACAATGATCCCGGCTGGCTGAAGACCTTCACCAACTACTTCCAGTCGGACTCCCGTCAGATCCTCAACCTGCTGGTGACCAAAATGCAGGAGTACACGGACATGACATTCATCTGGTCGGAGATCAGTTTCCTGCAGCTCTGGTGGGACCAGGCACATCCCACCAAGCAGCGAGCTCTGAAGCGGCTAATCGACTCGGGTCGCATCGAAATCACCACCGGCGGCTGGGTCATGACGGACGAGGCAAATGTCCACGTTTATCCCATGCTGGATCAGTTGATCGAGGGCCATCAGTGGCTGAAGAACAACCTGAATGTTACCCCGAAGGTGGGCTGGTCCATTGACCCCTTTGGGCATGGCAGCACGGTGCCGTACCTACTTTCTGGAGCGAACTTCGAGGGCGCCATCATCCAGCGGATTCACTACGCTTGGAAGCAGTGGTTCGCGCGCCAGCAGTCGGGTGACTTCATTTGGAAGCCATATTGGCGGAGTAGAAACGGAAAGCCTAGTGAAACAGGCAGTCTGCTCACCCACAACATGCCCTTCGATATATACTCAATCAAGGGATCCTGCGGACCGCATCCATTCATCTGCCTGAACTTTGACTTCCGCAAGATTCCCGGCGAGTACACCGAGTATTCCGTGAAGGCGCAGTTTATAACGGATGACAATCTGGAAGCCAAGGCGCAACTCCTGCTGGAGCAGTACGCCCGGACTGCCTCGCTCTTCCCGCACAACGTGGCTCTCATTCCGGTGGGCGATGATTTCCGCTACAACAAGGAGCGCGAAGTGGACCAGCAGTATCAGAACTACAAGAAGCTGATCGATCACATCATGGCCAATCGGAGGCTGTACAACGCTGATATTCGGTTCGGTACGCCGAGTGATTACTTCGAGGCCATCAAGGAGCGCATGAAGGATCATAGTCCCGGTTTCCCGAGCTTCAAGGGCGACTTCTTCGTTTACTCGGACATTTTCTCGGAGGGCAGGCCGGCCTATTGGTCGGGATACTTTACCACTCGTCCGTTTTATAAGCTATTGAGCTCCGAGCTGGAGCACCACCTGCGTTCCGCCGAGATTCTGTTTACGCTGGCCTACAACACCGCTCGCCAGGCGAAGCGTGAGAATGCCATTAAGATCTACGAGAAGAACTATGAGCTCATTATCAATGCCAGGCGTAATCTGGGATTATTCCAGCACCACGATGCCATCACGGGTACCTCCAAGGCTGCGGTGATGCGGGACTATGCCATGCGTCTGTTCGAGAGCACCCAGAACATGGTCAAGATGCAGGAGTCCTGCCTGGAGCTGCTGCTGCAGAAGGGTCAGCCTCACCACCATGGCTTTGTGCTGAGCGAATTCGAGCGCGATAACTTCAACAAGCTGCCACGAAAGATGCCCATCCAGATGGTCAATGGAGATGAGTCTACGCCGACAGCTTCGGCGGGAGGAACTGGAGCGGGCGGTGCAGCTTCTACCGGATCTGTAGGTAGCTTTGTGCTCTATAACTCGCTGGCTCAGAAGCGCATCGAGATCGTGACTCTGCGGGTGCAGCATCCCAATGTAAAGATCCTCAATGAGAAGGGCGTGGAGCTCAGTCACATCCAGATCAATCCGGTGTGGAACATCACCGAGTCCTACGAGCAGGAAGTAGGCACCTCCGTGTCCGGATCGATGGGGCGCATTCGCACCTCCACCCGGCAATTCGAGGTGATGTTTGTGGCCGAGCTGGAGCCGTTGTCTCTCAGCACGTATCGCGTCCAGGTTGATGAGGTCAACTACAAGCGAAACATTGCGACCATCTACTGTGATGAGTGCACGGAGCCGGCGGCAGCGCCAGCACCAGGATCCAGTCCGCCGGAAGAAGTGAACACCTCCCCAACTCCAGTGTTTGCGGCGCGTGCCAAGCCAGCGGGTGAGTTGAGTTTCATATATAATCCATGTAAAATTTACTGATGCAATTCCCTTTTTCAGGCGACATTCAACTGGAGAACCCGCACATGCGCCTGCTATTCGACGAGAAGAGCGGCTTCCTCAAGACCATCACGCGTAAGAACCAGAAGAAGGAGCTCCTGAAGCCGATGCAGTGCAACATCAAGTTCGCTGCTTACCGCAGTGCGCAGTTCCACTCTGGCGCGTATCTCTTCAAGACGGATCCCGAGCAAAGCGAGGCCGAGAAGGAAGTGCTCGAGGGCTACACGGATGTGCGCATCATCATCACCTCGGGACCGATTGCCAGCGACGTTACCGTCATCTATGGCCCATTCCTGGCCCACACGGTGCGCATCTTCAACACGCGAACGCATCTGGATGCGGCAATATACGTGGAGAACGACATAGACTTTGAGCCACCGCCAAAGAACCGGGAGACGGAGCTTTTCATGCGGCTGATTACCAACATAGACAATATTGCTCAAGCACCCATGCAGCGAGATCCACTCAAGGAGCCGGCAGAGACGGGACCCATGCCCGAGCTGCCGATCTTCTACAGCGATCAGAACGGTTTCCAGTATCATGAGTAAGTAAAGCAACTCACTGAAGAGAATGGATTCCATGCTAATCCTTGACTTTCTTCTTCTTCGCTTAGACGCATCAAAGTGCCCGCCATTGGCATCGAGGGCAACTACTTCCCCATAACCTCGGGCGCCTTCATCCAGGATTCGCGTCTCCGCCTAACCCTGCTGACCACTCACGCCCAGGGCGCGGCCAGCTACGAGCCCGGCCAGCTGGAGGTGATGCTTGACCGGCGTACACTGTACGACGACTATCGTGGCATGGGCGAGGGCGTCGTGGACAGCCGTCTGACGCGGCACAAGTTTTGGCTGTTGGTGGAGGACCTGCCAGGCGGCCAGCAACCTATCCAGCCGCCCAGCTACAAGGTGCTCAGCCAACAGGCCCAGCATCTGGCCAACGCCTTGCGCTACCCACCAAATCTTTACTTTTTGAGTAACCTGGAGCAGCCGGAATTGGCCTCGGCGCTGCTACCTTTGGTCAGGCTTCTGCCGAAGGGAGCGCTGCCCTGCGACGTTCATTTGACAACCCTGCGCACACTCTCCGATCCAGAGCTGCAGCTGTTTCCGTCCGCCTCGGCGTTGCTGGTGCTGCACCGCCAGGGCTTCGACTGCAGCGTGAGCGCTGGCAGGGAGCTGGGCATGCAGACGGTATGCCCACTGTCCAGCAACGGATTGGGCAACGTGCAGTTGGGGCGACTGAGCCTGCACACCATCGAGGCCACCAGCCTGACGGGGATGGAGAGGAAGCCGCCCAAGGATAGCCTGCGCTTACGCTCTCTGGCCGAGGTCAGTCTGGAGCCGATGGAGCTGCGCACCTTCAATCTCACATTCCGAGCGGAGGTGTGAGGCGTCAATCTCGAAGGCATATTTAGCTGAAATATTTATTGTATTTATTTGTGGCTTAGCTCTAATTTATTAGTGGTAAGCGCCAAGTGCAAGTTCTTAGCTTTATTTAGTTCTTTATTTAGTCACGTCTACTACTGTCTGTCTGCAACAGTTTTGAAAGTACAAAGCACACGACGTATACATAGAATGGGGTGGGTAGGTCTTGTATTTTGTTTGTTTGTTCAATTAGTCTGAAAGGATAAGGATAGAGAAAGCTTTAAATTATCTGGCGAATCCTTGCACATCCTCTGACTCACAGTTTCATTTCTGCAATTCTTTGTATCCACCCACCCAAGCATACAGAAAGACAAGCCCACATGGCAGCCTGACTTCAATCAATGCCCAAAGACACCACCACTTGACTGCCCAGGGTCAATCTCACCCTGCTTCGTATTATATATTTACCTAAACTTGTGCAATAATGATCTTTAACTAAACATGACACAATGGAAATGATGATGCAGCCTAGCCTAGCCTAAGGATTAGCTTGATTATTTTAGATTAAAATATTTAGACAGCAAGTTAGACAAATTTTCGTTCTCGTTTGCACGTTATGCGTTCGCATCGATTTATTTAGACTGATTAGCCTAAAAGCTATTGCAAAATTGGCTCGTACATACTATAAATCTCATTCGCTCTAACACCGATCCTAGCCCTAATCCGAAACTAACCCAAACCAAGTATATATCGATTGTAAAACCCTTAAATAGGCTATAAGTTTTAAATGAGCAAACGTAGTAGTGGGGTAGGAAAAGTATAAGCCAAATATTACATTACATTCACTAGCAATATTGTACATAGTCGAATAGGATTTCCAGGCACGATTTATATATAGAAATATATTAAATAGCTCCACCTAGACATAAGCCCCAATCTCAACTCTTCGGTATCACGTTGTATACGAGGGTCAAATAGTTACTACTGCTGACTACTTACAGAAACAGACAGAAACATTCGAAGCAAGCAAGACAAAACTTTAGAAAGCCCGGAAAGTAGGAAAAGAAAGCAGCGAAGGATTTGTGTATTTATTTATAAAGAATCGTATTACATTTAAATTTTATGAATACAAGAAAATAAAGTATTAAATGGAAACCAATTAAGGAAAGTGTGTTTTTCATCAATTAATAAGCTAGATGGTCTTCTCTCGTATTTATAGAAAACCATATTATTTATAAAGCTTTACATTTAGAAGATAAGGAAAAGGGATATTTTTAAATAAGGATAAATATCTCATATAGACAACTTACAAGGTAAGTATGATTATGTAGGTTAGTGTAATGACAGACTTAATATTTAGTAAGCTCCCAAAAGTATGCTTTATTCTACAAAAAATCGCACTGATAAAGCGGAAATGAAAATGACTAATAGCTTCTGGGGAGTACCTTAATTTATGATTTAACAATCAGATTGCCTCCTTAACAATCCGTAATAGTAATAGAAACTCCTACACTAGGGCTAGACATATTGCCTCATTAGAGCAATGAACATGATGAGCCACTTAACTAATAGTTAACAACAAAAAACAATCGCAGACGCGTCAAATATTGACTCGCACATTTTGTATAGAAGTTCGCTCAGTCCGGAACCACTTCGTACATGTTTGCACCCTTCATGAGCAAATAGCCGCCCATGTTGGCCGTCTCCACCAACTGACTGATGCCTGTCAAGATGCCCGCCCGCGCCCCGATTTCCTTTAGCTCCTCAAACTCAAAGATCCGCCTGTTCAGCGCCGCCGAGCGTAGGTGCAACATTTGAACAAAATTGCGCAGTTGAGCGCCTTTTCCACTTCCTCCTCCTCCTGCTCCTGCTCCGCCGCCGTTGCCGCCTCCTCTAGCTCCAGATCCGCGGGGTCCGCGTCTTAGGTCGCTATCTGGCTTGACGCTGGTCTGGGTGATACTCTCCGTGAGCAGGGCGATCACATCACGCACATGCTGTGAATTTACCACGTGCGACAAATCAAGGCGGGCACGTGCCTGGGAAAGGTTAATCAGGCCAAGAAGTTGCCTGCAAGAGGAAGTAATTATAAATTATTAAAAGTGAAATTATAAAGATTATATTTTATACTAGTTTATACTTAAAATCTCTAAAAATTCTTAAAATAATGTATATGACTTTAAAATAAGTTGCGTATTCCAGTTGACGTGGAGGGTGTCATTTAATATATATATATAGTAATGTATTTATTTTCCTGGCTGCCCAAACAAAGTGTAATCTTATATTTCTTATGTGCGGATCTAAGCCTTCATGTATCATTAATCTCATAGAAAATTCCTTATCTAAACCTAATAAAATTGCAATTTTATTATGATTTTTTTTTTGTTTGCGTTTTTAAAAAGGTAAATTAATGTGCATTTACTTAACTATGTTGATAAATGCTAAATTACAATCCGATTCTGAATAAACAAGTGACTTTTATCTGAATTTAGTTTTAAGTGCATTTTGCAATAAATCTTATTAGTGGCGATGAAATAAATATATTTCAGTTGAGTCCGTGTAATATATTTATTCCTCTATTTTTGCAACTTAACGGTGACTTTACAAAGAGGTAAATTTATGTGCATAAGTTTGCAATGCTTAAATTAAAATCTTATCTAGCCTGTCAGTCTTATAAGCTATAGCTCTTCAGGTTGTAACTCGGAGAAGCGCAAGGATTTTGACTTTCAGGGACAGAGCATTTAGGAATATTAACAAAACTAGGAGCTGGGATAAAGGAATAGAATAAAACAATTAATATTTTTTTATATCTTAACAGGGTATTATCATTATAGTCATCTCTGACCCTATGAACAATATATATTCTTGATAAGCATCAACAGCCGAGTCGATCTAGCCATGTGCGTTAGAAAAATAAATTGTACTCAAAATTTTTAAAATTAGATTTTTTGTTTTATTAAAATTGTCAAAATGTAAAAGAAAACTTTATTTTTTAAACCTTAAAAAAAGTAACTCAGAAAAGCTTTACAAATTTAAATTAAATTTTTATTAACATGCAAGGGCATATAAACATAAAGATACCTCAGTTAGCTTTCTTTTTTGCTTAAATTTATTTTAATTTAAGCACATTAATTAAATGCTGAAAAGGCTCTCTGATTTTTTAAACTGCGACTTGCCTATAGATGTACTTTTTATTATTGGACTTTATTCAGCATCACCAAGCCACTCAATATTGTCCCTGGTCAGTTTTGTTTTCAATTAACACGTTATTAGTGCATTTTATAATAAATCCAATTGCTGGTGTGACATATATTACAGGTTGTACTTTTTATTATAACACATTAATAGTCACTAGACAATAACTTACTCAATGTGTACAAATCTTTAAATTAAAATTCGATTGTACAAAAACTTGTTTGTTTTCCTTGGTTTATTCGTTTGTTACTTTTAACTTTTAACTGCAAGGATTTGAATTCTTGGCATTTCATAGTGACTTGGCAGTATTTGTTTAAATAATGTGCATAAAATTATAGTAGAGATTATATTTTTAAATCTGTATGTACGACTTTAGAAGGCAAAGCCCTTTGTGTTACGTTTTTGTATGCGAACCTGTTGTAAATGTCACTTATTATAGTAGCAAACAAGGTAATTAAGTAGTGAGACTATTGTGCCTGGTCAGTTTTGTTTTAATTATTGCGTCAATCCCACATTGGTTTATGGTAATTTAAGAAATACTTTGCGATAAATCTTATTCAGTAATATATCTTATTGCTCAGATACTAGTATGCTAACTAATTCCATTCAAAATCGTCTTCTCTTTCAGTTCAACTAACTATTTACAACGCAGTTCTCGTATAAACAATCCAAGTGTGACTTGCTACCGTAAGGGGAAACCAGGTTTGTTGCCTCAGTCTCTTGATGTATTCCCTTTTACAAAAGAACTCAAGCATGTTTTTCCTAAATTCTCTGTGTTACGAGCTTGAGACCATTATTAAGGGCCCGAGGGTTCAACGTGGTGTGGTCTACGTGACCTCCAATTAATTTCGCATTTTGTTTTAGTCATGTTTACGCTGATCAGTTAGAATTCGATGTCCAAAAATGAGAAGATACATCCATATTGGCCAGGTGGATTAGAAACACGTTTTGCCAGCAAAGAGAACATCGTAGGGCCAAGATGGCCCTAAATTCATGCCCAATAACTGATAAACTGGCCGTAAGCCAACATGGAAACATAAATCAGTTGCATGTGGGCGATTACTAACCGCCAGCATCGAACATGTTGGGGCTTTTGCGTCGTTTTGCTTCATTTTTCGGAAACCAACGCATCTCCGGTGGAGTTTTGAAACCGTCTGCCGCTGCCCGAACAACTGCATCGACGTCGGCGGCAGCGGCAGCGGAAATCCAGAGCTCCAGAGGCTTTAACCACTCACATCTGCCCCGGTCGGGCTTCATTCTCGGCTCGCACCTTGTCGCAAGCGGATCGGTTCGGTTTGGTGTTCAGCCATCGAAAGCTATCTATCTACCGGGAGTCTAGTGCATTTCCTAACGTCGTTGGCATTGGCCGGAGAGCAGCCCCTGGGTCTGGTCACCGGAGCATCCATCGTGCATCGCATTGTGCATCTGCTTTGTTTTACTTCATTTATTTCGTGTCGCTTCGGTTGATGTGTTGTGTTGATGAAACTCCGGCTTCTTCTTATTGTTAGTGTTGCATTTGATTGGAGCTGAGCCCACGGCAGTTTCTGCTGCTGTTGTTGGGTGACGAAAGTGCCAAGAGTCTTTCAAAGTCAATCAATTAGAGAGTGCATTACGGTTGCCGATTGGATCCATCAATATCATTATCATCCCACGATGATGCTACACGTCGTGCTATTGGCGTCGATTTTATCGGCTGCGCAATGCTATCAATTGAACAGTAAGTTTCGTTAATAATTTTTAGTAGACGGGATTAATGTTTCGTGTAAAGTCCGTTTATGGGCCCATAAAAAAATTCTATTAATTGTTGGGTAAGATAGATCATTTCATGGTGAAATGATGTAACAATGAGTGAGTTTTATGAGGGAGATGATATTAATAGAACAGAAAAGCAGACACTTCTGGGGAAACACAGTCCTTTAAATTCAGTTTATTTCGTTTTGAAGAAAACCTATACGAAATAATATAGAAATGAAATAATAATTGCATTCTTTTAAGGAATACCAGCTTTGGTTTTAAATAAAAAACCACTCAATTACCGTATTAAATCGCCGGAGGTTAAATTACGTCTTGTCTAATGCAAACACGGAAATTGATCACTTTAAAAACCAACAAATACTACGTTATGCAAATTTAACGTGCTTAGATTACATGCTATGCTCGAGAATCGATATAGCTAAAGATCAGTTGGGCCAGGCAGCCGTTTTACCCGTTCATCTGTCTGCACCTGCTCCTCCCATTCGCGTGATCCACGCCAAAAGTTCCCCTCCGAAATTGGAGGCACACAAAACATCTCGAGACGGAGACCTCAATGACGGAGCACTTAATTTGACAATAAAATTAAATAAGCCAAAGTGTCTGGAGTTTGACAAGAGATTGAGACTGGCTGCCATCCACTTGACCAGCGAAAAAATGGCAAAACAATTACATTGTTTACATTAGTTCGTTTGGTTTTTCCCCCTCCCCACTCAGAATAGAGGAAGATGCTGCCCGCAAATAAATGCAAAACAAGTTCGAGTTCGGGCCAAGGAAACGTGTTTCCTTTCACTCGAATTAAATGCCATTGAACCCGGCAACTGGGGTTCTTCTGTAGAAAAAGGATCTGCCCATTGGAAACTAGTTTTCCCACTTAATGAGCTGATTCATCTGCTGATTCCTCATGATGTTTCTCGAACTGTCTTTTACCCTTCCCCTTGCAGTGACGCAGTTCTACGAGATGCCGCCGCTATATGACTTGGACGACTACGATCGCTGCCTTCAGGAGTATGAGGGACAGGCCTCCACTTACTGCTTCGTCCGGGCGGAAGTGCAGCCGGATGAGTCAGTGGCCGCCTGGCGGGCCATTGCCGAGATTTCGCAGTACGATCGCCACCACCTCGACCACAGCCAGCTCTACTTCGGCCTCTGCCTGCGGGAGTGTGAGGCATCGCTGGCCGATTTGGATAAGAGTGAACTGGCGGCCCTAGAGGCCGGCCTGCTGACGGGAAATGCGAAGGTAAGGCCACACAGAGGTGTCACCTCATTGGAATCGATTCAGGCCCAGCTAACGACCGATTTAATTCAATCGGCAAACACTCTGATGGGCAAAGATATATATTTCAAAACCGAGGCGTCGCTCGTAATGGCACAGAAGCTGTGATAACAGCGCCAAAGTTTATTCAACTTGAACCCAACGTGAGCTGAAGATTAAGGAAGCAGGGGCTTAGTAAAAAAGGGGTTTCCATTATATTATATTGGGTTTCTAATTTGTCTATTAAGTCTGGATTATATTCAACAATATAGTAAAACTACGCTTAAAAACCTTTTGTTTTTCATCGAATTTAATGGACAATTTCAAGGGCAATATTGATTTCCAAAATGTTTTTAAAACATTTGTTTTACATACACTTCCCAGCCCCCATTGTCGACGCCTATGGCCGAACGATTGATCTTCATCTTCATTACCTATAAATATTGCATAAATTACAGCCGGAAAATCCGCTGATCAAACATGGGATAGCTGCGGTAATGGCATTTGGCTGCAGATGAGAGATTGGGCATCGTGTGGCCGCTGCCATTGATGCAGTCGCCATCAAAATGCATTTACGATGGCTGATTACACAAAGAGTTGACTTAGGCGTTGGCCCCAGATGGAAATGGGCAGCGAAATCCGATCCAATTCGATCAGATCACACGCATTTCTTTCAAGGCCAAGGGCTTTGGTATTTTTATTTTAACGATCTGTTCACGGCTAAATCTCTTTGGACAGGTGAACGTGTATCTGGACTTGTTCTCGATGGAAGCAGAAAGCCGCCAGCGGCACCAGCTCCTAACGAATGCCTGCCTGAATTGGCGGTTGCAGCGTCAGGGATTCGGCGTGATGGCCAAGAGCGTGGTGGAGTACTGCAACGAGGCGGGACGCCAGGTCGAAGATGGTAAGTGTGGACAGAGATGGCAACGATTTTTACAAAATCAGAATAAGAGGAATTTTATCAATATAATAAATAAGTTTTAAACGGATTAAATTCACTTTGTTGGAAATGTGCCAGTCAGCAAAGATTTAATTGAATTCAAAACAACAATAACCAGGCATTATGGCAATACTACCTTGATTCCAATAGCATTCCAGGGTGCAGTGAAAGGTCGTACACCTAATGGACTTAAGAATTGTTCAGCATCAACAATTACTTAAGAATGAATTAATTCTCTTACAATTTCATTCATTCTGGTTAATGCTTTTATAGAACCAAGCAGCGTAGACAATTGCTCTATTACCTGAGACAGGTTCCAATTATGTCAGGAATTATTAATTATAAAGTTAACTTCTAAAGGTTTAAAGACTTAACCTTTTTAAATGAAATCACATTGAAATGTAAGTAAAAATGTACACTTCCGCAGATGCTTGGAACCTGTCCTTTTATGGAATCCTGGGCGCCCTGTTGGTTCTGGCATGCCTGAGCAGCTTGGTTGATCTTCACCTGAAGCGGGGGCGTCACGACAAGATGCTCAAGGAGCGCGACCACTACAAGACGCCGCCAAAGAGCATCAGCCAGCAGGTGCTGCTCACCTTCTCGGTGGCCCGCAATTGGTATCGCCTCAACCAGGAGCCATGTGGCAAGATTGGGCGCGAGCTTCGCTTCCTCGACTGCTTCAAGTTCTTTGCCATGTTCATGGTGATCTTTGCGCACACCAACTGGGTGATTTACGAGAGTGCGATTAGCAATGCTCAGGATCCGGAGCGGATGCTTCACTCGGCTGCTGGCACGCTGCTCGTCTCTGGGTCCCTTATCACGGTCACCTTCTTCGTCATCAGCGGTCTGCTGTTGACCATCAACTGGTTGGCGGCCACTCGAACGATGCAATCTAAGAGGGATACCTGGAGCTTCGGCCAGTATTCCCTGCTCTTCGTTAAGTTCAACGTCTTCCGGTATATACGGCTGACCATTCCCTATGCCTTTGTCCTGCTGATGAGCGGCGTTTACTTCGATAATGCGGGCGGTCCACTGTGGCGGCACATCTTTGAGCGGGAGCAATTGTCCTGCCGGCGCAACTGGTGGACGAATCTCCTGTACATCAACAACTTTGTGCGAACGGATGAGCGGGTAAGCACCGTTTTGTTCAAGGCTCTTAGAGCATAAAGTATAGTTTCCTTTTCTTTAGTGCCTGCTCCAGGGTTGGTATCTCGCAGCGGACACTCACTCCTTTATTCTTAGCTTGGTGGTGCTGATGCTGGGTCACCGGTTTGCCAAATGGAGCAAACAGCTTTATGCCGGGGTGCTGGCCTTCTTTGTGGTCCTTCCAGCGGTTCTCACCTATGTTATGGACTTCTATCCCATCTTTATACCCACGCCGCAGTGAGTAGTCTAGATTAAGTATTAATTCTCCGCCTGACTCACTCGTCTTTCTAACAAAAACAGAACCCAAAAGGACTCCTTTATCGGAGATCGACAGTTCACAGAGTTCTACACTTCATCCCTGATGAATTTCGGGTGCTATTTCTGTGGAGTACTGGCCGCCTTGGTCTATGATCAGTTAACCTTAAAACAGTATAAGCTGCGGGAGCTAAAATGCTTTCAGCTTCTCTGGTTCACCCTTATCCCCGTGGGCATCCTGTGGATGTTCAGCGCCCATCCCATCTTCCAGCACTATTACGTGGCTCCGTCCGCCATTTGGGGCGCCTTGTATGCCGGCTTGCAGCGGAATATCTGGGGCTTCGGTCTGGCCGTCTTTATCGTGGGCATGGCCAGCAAGGTGGGATGTGAGTATCAATAGCAGGGATTTTTTAGGGATTCCTTTATTGTTTGACATTTACTGCTTCCCAGGGATCTTCCGTAAGTTCTCCTGTCTGCCGATATTCCGCATCCTGGGTCGGCTTACGTATGGAGCTTTTATTATCCACCTTTTGGTGGCACGAATCGTGTTGGCCACGGTCAGGGAGCCACTTTACTTTGGCACTGGCATGATGGTGAGCATTTCTTAGGCTATCCCAAATGAAACAGTTCTCACTTTCTTATTACTTTTAACCCACAGTTCGCCTTTATCTTGTTCACGGTTACCGTGTCCTACCTGTGCTCCTTCCTGCTGGCCATCTTCCTGGAGTTGCCCGTCTCTTCCTTCCTCAAGCTAATGCGATAGCCCCCGTAGCCTAACTTATAGATTACTTTTAGTTAAAATAAGATAACATAACTTAAATAAATCCACTATCTTACAAAAGAGGGCACTTACCCCGCTCCTAATTGGCAGGGGTCACCATCCGCAGCACCACCAAGCTCCAAGAAGAACCGCAGGATGTCATAGCAAGCCTCACCTTTCAGGAGCGGACTCTTTTGCTGGCGGGCATAGGCCAAGAACTTCTTAATCAGAATGGGTGGCAGCAAATCCATATCGCTTTCCTCGGGCAGCAGCTCCAGGCGTCTGTCCAGATCGTAGTCCTGCTGCATTATGCTATCTTTGTCGTCCTCAGATTTAATAGACTTTACATCCGCTCCCGCTTCCGCCCCGGCTCCCGCTTCCGCCCCGGCTCCCGCTTCCTCCCCGGCTCCTGCTCCCGCTTCTGCTCCCGCTCCTGCTCCCGCTCCTGCTTCCGCTCCTGCTTCTGTTCCCGCTCCTGCTCCCGCTTCTGCTCCTGCTCCCGTCACATGGAAGGTGGCCTGGCACATGGACTCACTCAGCTTGGGTTTTAGAGCGTAACGGGCAGCGATCCTGGCCCGCTTTTTGGCGCCGGCATGCAGTGCCCTCACGTGGGCAGTCACTGACATGTCCCTGCCGGCCGATGGCTTGTCCAGCAGTATGTAGACCAGGTGGAACTCCCGCAGCAAGGCCGGCGCAATGTGTATGTTCTGCAGCAAGTAGCGCCCTTCGTCGTATTGTCCCCTCTGCGGATTCGCGCAGGCGATAACCGAGGGCTTCGCCGGAAGGGAGGCAAAGGCTCCGGCCAGCGGTAGATTAAATTCTTTCGATTGCATACATTGGAGCAGCACAGCCTGCTTGGAGGCCAGCTTGTCCACATCGTCAAGGGTGCAGTGGCCACCACTGGCTGCCATCAAGGCACCTGCCTGCAGAACGCGCTTGTTTCGCCCAGCAAAGGTCACACCCAATCGCTGAGCAGACTGGGCCCCACGTTTTCCGCTCACATAAGCACCACGCTCCGTGATCTGGGAGCAGCTCTGCAGGATCTTAGCCTTGCCGATACCAGGATCACCCACCAGAAGAACGTTGATGGGCTCGGCTTTGGGCCCGCCGCTTCCTCCCAAAAGCGAGAGCAGACAGGCGGCCTTGGCCAGTTCATGTCCATAGATCTCTGGGGCAATCGATTGCACCAGGAGCTTGAAGCTATTGGGCTCCGCATTAATCACAGCAATGGCCTCCAGATCGCACTTGCTAAACTCATGCGGGATGCTCGCCGCATCCTTGACACTCACTGCCTTGAGATACGCCCGCATCTGGTTAGAAGCGTCTGTCGACAACGCGCTCTCGCCGAGCTCTTGCAGCTTAAGCACTCCGGTGACGATGACCTCCTGGCCCACGCAAACAGCATCCACCAGATCGTGCCGCAGCTCCACATCCAACTCCCCCGGCAGGCTGCTTTCGAAGTCGTGGACCTGTAGCAAGCTAGAGTCCTCCAGGCGAATGATCTGTCTGACAGCTAGTCGCGAGTACGGGGAGCTGCGCAGCGCTAGAAACCCCTCCCGAGCCACGCACTCTTGCCGCTTGCACAGGTAAGGACGGGGCTGGAAGGTGCCGCGCTGCCGCATCGCCATTACCATCTGGCACCGTCCGCAGCGGAAGGCCTGCCAGGCAAGGCTGTAGCTCGGCTCGCCCACGTTGCTCACGATGCCGCGCACGGCGAAGAGAGTGTCCACACGATCGGTTCTGATCTCGCTCATTGGTTCCACGGCCACAAAATTCTCTGGTCGCGCGTAGATCTTGCGCACTTCCGTCTGTAGCGGCGGAATGTACTCCTTTGCAGTGGAGACACCATTCGCTGTGGTTTCGTTGGTGTCCAGCAGGTGGTTCGTCACCACCGTGTGCATGGCCAGCGACAGAGTGGATAGCGAGCGCAGCGGATGCTCCCGAACATCGTCCTTCAGTTCGGGCCATATCTCCTTAAGCTGCGCATCCTGGAGGATGACATCGGCGGGCAGGGCGAAGAACCCCCGGGCACGTGCCCGCACCAAATCGTAGTCGTCCGGATGGCGTTGAAAATGCGCTTCCACCGCCATGATCCTCCGGGCATGATCGTTGCCCTCCTCGTAGTTCTCACGCAGAAAGTACAGCCGCCAGCCGGGATATGGTCGCGGATTGTCCACCGCGATGCTCTGCACCTGGAATCCGTCCTCCGGAGCGGCATAGTTCTCGGGCCGCAGGAAGCTGCACTCCAGATTGACATCGCGACCCCGCTTGCTAGATGAACGGTTCCACCCTCTCGGTTGCCGGTTAGCCGGCGGGTCATCAGTTGCGCCGGCTCCTGTGTCAGGTTGTTCTCGATCGCCACGTGCAGGGATCACGCGACCGTTGCGCCGAAAGTAGAAGTATGGGCGGTAGGCGCCGCCTCCACGGCCACGCCCACGCACAAAACGAGAGGGAGCCCGGCCCCGGGTAGGCGGAGGATTCATCTTAACTTTACAAGATTTTACAAATTTACGCGCTGATTCAAAGAGATGGTAACTAAACGATAACCAAAGTTATCGAACCATAAAATTATCGGGTTTCAAATAAAAGAAACTTTGAATAAGTTTGTTATGAAAATTGAGAGTAATGTCATCTTCTTTATTCATGTTATAAATATTTAGTTGGGCTTAACTTCCTTGGACTTTCCCAACACTTGCTTTAAAATATCCAATTGAGCAGGCAGAAAGTGCCCAAACACATCTGATAGCTTGTCCTTGACCTCGACGAACGTGTCCACTACCAACTTTGCCTCCATATCATTGCGCGGTTCGATGGTATTTAGTTCCTGAAGGAGGTTGGTGCAGTCCTCCAGCATCATCACCTGCTGCCGGTGAAGTTCCAAGAGCTGCTTCTGGATGGCCTTGATGCCCTGGATTTGCTGGTCCAGGCGTAGCGGCATAATGGCAATGGCCGCCACTTGCTCCAAGTGCTTATCGGTCTCTTCCTTTGTTACTACAGAGGGTTCGGCATTCTCCGTCGTGACTGTTAGCGGTTCATCCTTCTGCCTAATTGTTTTTGCATCACCGACATTTGATTTCTTAGCTTTTGCAGTCTCAGGGCCTTCCTTTGAGGCAACCTTAAAGGGAAATAAAGAGTTTGTAGTAAGAGCTTAAGAAGCTTAATGTTGGAAAAGGCCATGAAGGCTACATTGATCTTCGGATTCTCTGCGCTTATTAGATCTAAGTTGCCAACACTCACCTTCTTTTTTTGGTTTCCCATCGACTTTGATTTAAATTTTTTACCCATTTTTATTTTCGGCTTTTACTATGGCAAACGCTAGCAACTGTATTTAACAACTAAAAGGACTGATTGAACCGACGACTGATAAATCAGCGTCACCCCTGATCAGTAAACTTTGTAAACTGTTACAATTTTAAAAATTGACCCCTGACGCCCCGGCATCTAGGATAAGGGATTTTGTGGGCCTCTGTTTCGGAATAACGTGTTCAGATTGAAGGGACAGTGGTCCAGGCGGGCCAGCTGCTTGACCATGTCGTCCAGCATCATACTGCTCCGCTCGTTGGGGGCCCGGATGAGACCGTAGGCATCGGCATTGGCGATGCGGTGCTGGAGAAGCGGCATGTAGGGACCCTTGAAGTGCGGCTGCCCGCTGGCGAGCTCCTTGGGAGGCTTTGCTGAGGCCAAAAATGTTGCTTCGACCTTCGGGACACGACCGCAAGATGCCAGGTTCGGGCGAAATTTGGGGGTCCGATAGCTGAACTTTCTCTTCTTCTCCGCCTCCACTGAGTGACTGTCGCTCCCGTTTTCGGGCTCGTAATGACTATTATAAAAGCGGAGTCCATAGCTTGCGGGTTTGGGCTAAAATGAATGTAAGGATACATTTTAAGATGGCATTAAATTATTGAAAAATATTTACAAAATGTGTAAATATAAATGTATTATAAGACCCCGGACTCACAACACTCATGGCAGTACGCTCCACATTATATCTTTCATCGTCCGAGTATTCTTCCTGCTCATCCTCCGATTCGGTTGGCACTCGGTCGCTGGCTAGTGGCACCTGTGGCACGAACTCTGTGGCACTGGCCCGCAGAGTGGCGACAGAAGTCGGCGGAGGAACCGCCACAGCTGGAGTCTCCGGAGTGCTTGGCGTCTCCAATTCCAAACAGACGTTTTTATAGGCCATGTCCGTTCTTTTTGCTTAGTGGACCGGCGATGCTGGTCACGTTCTGCAGGCAACTTTATTTTGATCCCTGGAGTGTGAAGGATCCCAAAGCGAATTCTTTTAGGTGCGCGGCATACATTGAAAATTTTAGTTTTCAGTTCGAGATGTCCAGTAAATTATTTGACAGTTAAGGCAGGCTTGGAATGCCATTTTAGTGTTATTCCTACAGGGTAATTATTATTAGATATTGTGAACAAGTTTTTGAAAGCATTTTGAAATTGTGTGCCTATTAAAATAAGTATGACCAAGCGACATTAAGAAAAAAAAACCCAAGCTTTGTGGGCTTTGTTTAATGAAAGAAGGCAGCCACACTGAAAGGCAGGTGGGACGCCTACAAATCTGTTTTTCTCTAAAAATTAAAACAAAAACACAAAGCATTTAAGAAATTGATTTATACAATAGTTTTTACAACTTTTAAGATGCCGGTGAGTAGGTCGTCTCTGTTGAATCTAGCTGAATAGCGGGAGAAGAGTGATTGCTTGGTCGTTTCAATGCAGTTGTGCCCCCTGCCAGGCTAGCACTTCTCCGAAAAAGGCATTTCTCTAACCATTTTCAATGTCTGCAGGCTTACCACTCGAAGATTACAGAGTCCCGCCATCAGGTGGGCAACATGGCCATCCTGCCGCTGAGGACGCAGGTGCGCGGACCAGCGCCCAGTGCCAATGTGGAGAGCGACATCATCGATGAGTCACTGTACTTTTTCAAAGCCAATGTATTCTTTCGCACATACGAGATCAAGGTGAAGCTGGGCTCTAAAACTCACTGATAAACTAATAACTAATAAAACGTTCCTTTTTCAGTCCGATGTGGATCGTGTGCTCATCTACGTGACTCTGTACATAACCGAGTGCTTGAAGCGGCTTAATCGCTGCACCAACAAGGCTCAGGGCCAGCAGGACATGTACAGCCTGGCCATTTCCAAGTTCGACATACCTGGCGACGCCGGCTTCCCGCTGAACGCCGTCTATGCCAAGCCGCAGTCCGCCCAGGATGCGGACCTAATGCGGCAGTACCTCCTGCAGTTGCGCCACGAAACCGGCAACCGGGTGGTGGAAAAGGTCTTCAGCACTGACGACGGCAAGCCCAACAAGTGGTGGACGTGCTTCGCCAAGAAGAAGTTCATGGAGAAGAGCCTGGCAGGACCGGGGCAATAAACAAGTCAATGTGTTCATTTTAAATGTTAGATTTCGTTTGTAACCTCTCAGAAGGCGTTTAACATTAATAAATTATTTAAATTCATATTAATTGTGGATTTTTAGATAGGCAAATCGGTTAAAGCTTGAGTTGCGATCTAACCACTTTATCAAAGGTTAATAAGCTTAAATTACACTTTCCTTTGAATGAAATATTTAATTTTTTCTATTTTAATAAGGGCAGACATCCCATATTCATTGTTCATTTTAACCGTTTGCCATAAAATAAATTAATTCATTGTTTTCTGATTGATATTTTGAATGTCACTGCACAACAACACAACAATCGCTTAAGGCGCAGCCAGGGCAACGACCTTTAATTGGAAAATCGTTCTAAACAAGGAATTCTAAATGGTACAAGTCAACTTTAACGGTAGAGATGATCGGCCTGCAGGTTGGAGGCTATCTCCGACTCCCACTTGTCGCCGTTGCAGAGCAGCTTCTCCTTGTTGTAGAGCAGCTCCTCGTGCGTCTCCGTGGAGAATTCAAAGTTGGGCCCCTCCACGATGGCGTCCACGGGGCAGGCCTCCTGCAGGCGTTAAATGAAAACACTTTGAATCCAGATCTTGATCAGTGACGGAAATCCTCGACTCACCTGACAGAATCCGCAGTAGATGCACTTGGTCATGTCGATGTCATAGCGAGTGGTACGCCTGCTGCCATCGGCACGCTCCTCGGCCTCAATGGTGATCGCCTGGGCGGGGCAGATGGCCTCGCAGAGCTTGCAGGCGATGCAGCGCTCCTCGCCGCTGGGATAGCGACGCAGGGCGTGCTCGCCGCGGAAGCGCGGGCTCAGGGGTCCCTTCTCGAACGGGTAGTTGATGGTGGCCGGCTCCTTGAAGATGTGCGCCAGGGTGACGGCGAATCCGCGGAAGAGCTCGCCAAAGAACATGGTGGTCGCCGCACGGTCCGTGATGTCCGCGAACTCCATGCTCAGCTCCTTGTTGTTTACATACACATAGCCCTTGGGCACCTCGACGATGTCTTTTGGCTCCGTCCGTGCGGCCATTAGCCGGGCCCCCTGGCTGCCAAACATGCGCTGACCTGTGGGCGAGACATTTTGCCATTAAATCGCACCTTAATACATCGCCGGGAAGCTTTTATTTGCCGATTTGGTCCTTTGTTTTGCTATGACATAAGCTTACATAACCTCACTCGACGCGATTCCTTCGGAATTTTTGAACGCTTTCACGAACCGCGCCGAGAGTGGGATGTTGGCTTTAGGAAAGCACTAACCATTGCGCGAGGCGCTGAAAATTCGCATAGTTAGCGACATGTTTGCGGCCCAATTAAACTAAAATTGCCAAAAAATTGTTTTGCTATTGAATTTCCCAGAAATCGAAATTAGAACTGCCAACTTGCGAAAAATTTAAACTATCGTTTAGGGTA
This sequence comes from Drosophila watanabei, assembly GCA_008042575.1. Classification (NCBI taxonomy): domain Eukaryota; kingdom Metazoa; phylum Arthropoda; class Insecta; order Diptera; family Drosophilidae; genus Drosophila; species Drosophila watanabei. The sequence goes on along the minus strand of VNJS01001764.1, from coordinate 2,104 downwards.
TTCTTGTACCATCGCGATAGTATACTTTTGCTGTTACTTTAGCATTCTTTGAAAATAAATTTCAGTTGTTTATGTCTATTTTAATACAAAAGATCTCGTTGTTTGAATCTATTTTGCTAATAATTTTGTTATGTTATTGATTTATATTTATATACAGAGAGTTAAAACGGTAAATGACAGACAAGTGATCGCGGAATTATCTACCCATTCCATTCCATTCCACTTATGGTTGGCGCGCGCACATCTCTGTCATTTACCGTTTTAACTTTAGACGCGGCGACAAAACTTTTCTGCAAATTTAATTGAACAAGAAAAACATTATGGACAAGGATATAATGGATTTCTTCGACTTTTCGAAGGAGTGTAAGCGAGAACTTGCACCCTCCACTGGGTGCATAAGTTCCGATGTGAACAGTATGACCACGGAAACCAACGAATCCAAGCCCCTGAAACGCGAGGTGGTTGGCGTCGACTACGCCGAGGAAATCGTGGCCAAGGAGAAGCAGCGCTTGGACGGGGTAAGAATTTCTTATGAGAAAAAAGCTGAGTTTGCAATTTTTGTAAGCGTAAACATAAACATTTCACTTGATTCTTGATCAGCTGCTGCGCGACGAACGCTTTCGCAATCGCACCCTGGACGACATGGACACCGACGATGAGTGTGTCGACGACGAGGATATCAAGATCCGCACCGATGAGGAGTATTACAAGAAGTATAGGTTCAATCTGAATCGCGACAAAAACTTGCCGATCTACGCCAAGCGGGAGGAAATCATAACGGCGATCAACGCTAATCCCGTCGTCATTCTGAAGGGCGAGACAGGTTGCGGCAAGACCACCCAGGTAAGTCTTGCTCAAAGATTGCTTAGATATTTGAAACAGAAAGTTTAATGTGCATTTGAAAACTGCCCCATTTCTACAAGCCTTGCATCCGCATTTTGATGCCGACACTATAAATCGGAACATGGCAGAACCACTTAATCTTTTAGTTATAATTCGGCTTATTTTAGAATGTTTACGTCTTATTATTTCTCTCTTTTCACAAATTCCAGGCAATAAAGCAAACTTATTAGCTTTCTGTCAGATTTGTTTAAAGCTAATGGGTTGTAATACTCTTGCTGAGTAATAATTTTAGTTAAAAGTTTGCAACGCAGTTAAGAAACCAGCTCCGACCCTATAAAGTATATATATTATTGATCAGGATCAACAGTCGAGTCGATCTAGCCATGTCCGTCTTTCCATTTCTTCGCGGAATAGTCCCTCAGTTTTGAAGCTATCTGAATGAAGTTGTACAGATAGTCTTCTATATACTCTCACTACTATATAAGTCAAAACGAGCCGAATCGGTCAACTCTATCATATAGCTTGTAAAGGAACATTGAATGAGAATTCTTTCACATACAAGAGATTATGTATATTAGAAACCGAGAAGTTCCTGAAACTCTTCCTCTGTGGCGTCACCTTCCTCGGCCACAACTTCATTCTCCTCCTCATCGTCGTCGTCATTGTCACTGAATTCATAGAGTTCGTACTCTCGCTGCACATCCTCGGGCAGTGCCCGCTGGAACACGGTGGCCGAAGACATTCTCCGCTGGTGTGCTTCGTTTACCCCCAGCTTAACGGCCAGTTCCTCCGTCTGCTGCGGTTTCTCCTCGCCGTACATGGCCTTCAATCGCACTTGCTGTCGCACCTCCAGCTGGTTTTTGGTTGAACTGGTAGTAGGACTCTGATCCGTCTCAGTCTGATCTGCGGGCTGATTTCTGTTGCCTGCCAACAGCTTTTGAATGTCGCCAAAGACCTCCTGCAGCTGTTCAAAGATCTTGGTGGGAGGCAGGGCCAGCTGTTGGCCGGGCAGGAGCTGCTTCTGGGCATTGTAGGCCGACTCGAGATCGCAGAATGGCTGACTTGCCATGTCCAGTTCCCGAGCGGTTTCCAGCTCGTAGGCCAGGCTCACGTTATTGGGTCGCTGCTGCTTCACCATCGGCTTTTGCTTCCTGGCCCCCACTATACTCTCCAGCCTGTCGTAGTCTGCCAGGTTATCCAAGCCCTGGCAGTAGTCCAAGGCCGTGTAGCGAAAGGCCTGCTCCTGCACGAGACGCCAGAA
>VNJS01001761.1:0-11145 GCA_008042575.1 Drosophila watanabei | reverse complement strand
AAACTAGTCCCTCAGTTTTGAAGCTATCTGAATGAAACTTTGCAGATAGTCTTTTATATACTCTCACTCGGACATAAGTCGGAACGGGCCAGATCGGACGACTATATCATATAGCTGCCATACAAACGATCCGTGAATTTTTAGAAAAAAAATTTTAATTTCACTGTTTTTGAACATATCTTAACCAACTTTTGGTTGTGAGCTTTATATATTATTTTAGATTTTAAGATTAAATTTCATAAAAATCGGACGACTATATCAAATAGCTGCTATACAAACGTTCGGTAAAAAAATGTAAAACTGTAAAAAATTTAAAACTGTAAAAAATGTAAAACTGTAAAATTTTATGAATATGAAAGTAATTCATATTATATTATATTGGGATAGATTAGAATTAATACAATTGGAATCTGCAAGGGTATACAAACTTCGGCGTGCCGAAGTTAGCTTTCTTTCTTGTTTTATTTTTTTTTTGTGGCTTATCTTGGTCTACCTTTTTGGAACCAGTGGAGGGTACCTACATTCTGCAAATGCGTCGACAGCGGCGCCAACAACCACAAACAAAAAGCTAAGGCAAAAAGCGTATAAAAAAATCGTCAAAAAAAGAAAACAATACAGAAGAGCCGCGTGTTGCTTTTGTGGCATTAAAATACACAATAATCCAGCACACACACACACACACAGAAAATGCTAGAACGCGGCAAAGGGGGGGCTTGTTGGAAAAACTGTGAAATTCCTTGTGGATTACCCAGACGGCGAGTGAAACCCCCCCGAATTCCTGGCTGCCGAGATTACGTGCCTTTTGCCATTTTACCATTTTACCATTCACTAAATGACACACAAATATTCCAGCAATCCGGCACAAAATTTAAGAATTTAATGCCCAACTACCTCGACTTGGAGGGGGAGGAAGCAAATCAACACATAATTACACTAGGACCTGGGACATGTGCTGGCCATAAAATAAAGCATATAAGTAAATAACTTTCCATTCTGTTGGCCATAAACAAAAGTCGCCTCTGCCTTTGGGTGGTTGCGGCTGCTTCGACAATAATGATTCATTATTAATGAAATGCCAGACTATTTGTCTCGAAAATACGAATTTCGATTGCCCTGAAGGCTTGGAGTTTTACAGAAAGGCTTACAAATATGTTTGACTAATCATTTAAATGAAAACTAAGTAAATATGCTTAATTAATAGCTGAAAACTAATTGGATTTCATAATTGATAAATGACATTCTAAGGAAATTATGAACAAAATCAAAGAGCAAATTGAAATCACATTTAACTGATTATTCAGTGAAGTGAAATGCCGGAAACAAATATTGTTCTATTAATAAAAGCAGAGTCCAAGTTGGAAGCAGAACTGAAATACCCCACCGAAAAAAACTCCAACCAAAGGAGTAGAGGCTTTCACACGCCCACTTTGCAAAGCCTAGAAAATAAAACTAAAATTAGTAGTGTCAAAAAGGCGTTACAATAATACGAGCTGCAGCCACAACCACCAACAAATAAAGAATAATGACCGCACGTACAGTGGGCGAGTGACACGCCCACACATATAGCTCTGGACATAAACTGTGCTTACAGTTAAAGAAAAATATTGAATATAAAAAACTCCAATTAAAAAGCAAAAAATCAAGGAAAAAGAAAGCTAAGTTCAAGTATTTTTTTAGCAAATAAAATGCCTCTCCAAACTTCTTACTACATTTTTTAATTAAATGCAATCTTACATAGTTTCCTTTAATTATTCCAAAAAGACATTTCTCTCTCTGCTCTTTTCAAATAAACTATGCAAACGTAGTCGGAACATCTGGCCCTAAGGGGAAGACCCAAGTTCGGGGGGAAAATGGACGTAGAGCCCGAGGCATAAATTTTATGTGCGCTTCCTTCGGCCACACACATAAAAGCAATTTTGATGAGCGACCCAGGGCATTGTAGCCGTAAGTGCGCCACTTTCTGGATGTCTTGGATGTCCAGCAATATAATTACAATGCTCGAGTTCCTTCGTCCTGTTCCGTTTTGCTTCTGCCCCCCCTCTACACCGAACATCCTGGTATATGTATATCCTTCTGTACTATATTGGGGCGTTTTTACTGCCGTCGAGGGTTCTTTGTTGCACTGCCGAACGGAATGGCTCACCACGTTTCTCTTCACGTCCTGTGTCCCCGAGTCCTTTGTGTCTGGCAGGCCTAATGGATTGGCATTTATTAAGGAGTGCAGAATAATGTTTATTGCAGCGCTTGAAAACAATGGCAAATACGGCTGGGGTCCCCATGTACATATACAAGGATAATGCAGGACGTGTTTCGAGGCGAGGTAAGTGAAATGCGAAACAGTTTCCTTCTGGTTTAAGCCGACAATATGGGAATTCAATCAATCGGGTATTACTTCTAATTGAAACAGTAAATGATTAAAATGGAAAGCTATTCAATTAACAAGGATGTTTTCATTTGGAATTACTTTGGGAGTTATTTTAGTATTTGCTATATTAAGTGCTAATAAATTTACATTATTTTTGCTTTTTAATTGGTTCATTTGCAAATCTATTAAAATCTTGTTTATAATGACCCCAAATGTATGCTTTCAAAATATAAAAAGTGTTATATTTATGTTTTGTTTTGCTGTTTTGTTTTTATTTAGTTTGACACCAAAAACTACACTTTTATAGAATTAATTGCTTGCCTTTTTTGATGATAAAAATATGGTTGAAATACCCTGAATAAAGGTTATTTTATCATTAAATTAATGGCTCTTAACTAATAATATCAACAATGTAACCCAAAAACCTATAGTTTAACAAAAAGTGTTTTCAGGTAACAGAAATACAGTTTGCAGCTAATAAAAATATTATCTAATATTTACACTCACTCCTTTTTAATTCAATAACAATTTAAATAGCTTTCCACAATATAATTTCCTGTCAAAAAATTTTAATTGGTTTTTACTTCCTCTCGGACACATTCATTAATTTTTCGATAATTTCTTAATACCATAATTTCTAATTCAATTTTGTAACTTTGAAAGCCAACCAAAAATGAATATTAATTTCGGCAAACGGGGACTGTCAACGGCTTTAATTTGTTTACATTTCCTCTTAACACATTTTTGCATTTCCGCGCTGAAATTCAGCACGCAAATAATTATAAGGTAATTAGCATTAATTCCGGCATTTTTTTGTTGTAATTGTGCCCGCTGCCCATTTCGTTTTTCCCTGCGTTTCTTTTTATTTACCTTTTTTTTCTCTCTCGACGCTCGATCCTGGGAGCGAACTCAACTGATTTATAAAGCGCATTAACACCATGATACGCCCTCTCCGCACGCACACCCGCACAGTCGCACACTCGCACACTCGCATACCCTTATGCCATGGAAATACACACACGCATACACACACACTGGAAACACGCAGAGCCATTACACATGTTTGCACGGTATGTTTATGTGTGCTGTTGACGCCATTGTAATGCTAATGGCTCATTAGCACTTTGATTTTTTCGCCGGGGATTTTTTCTCTCTCGGTTTTTGGTTTTTCGAAAAAGTCATTAGGGTTGCCCCGAGTGGCGGCAAAGGCATTTTGACTGCTAATTTGCTGTTAATTAACTTGTTTAACCTTTTTTTCTTTGTTTTTTTTTCGCTCCTGGCTTCAGGAGCCTTCCCCACTTCACTCACCTTGATAAACTGGAACGTGGCGATGGGCGGGAGGCGCTTGCTCTTCGGATAATAAAAGCTGCCCGCCGGATGGCCAGGATAACGCGAGGTGATCCGATAGATGACACCCTGCGGTGCTGTTGGCCAATTTGGAGCCGTGAAGGTGAACCCGTTGTCCGTGCCGGCGTCCAAGGGATCCAGCTCAACGGTCACGGTATCGATCCAGGAGCCACCCACGCAGAGCTGTAGGTAGAAGAGGATTTATTAAGCAGGGAAATGCTGGGAATCTTGTGGTCAAACTAATTAAATTAATTACTTGCTTTAATATTTAAGATTCTTATTTGTTAACAAAGTTAAAGCTTCACAAAAAAATCCTCTTAACTGCAAAAATTATTTTCAGGGGGGTTGCCTGACAACCAATTAATATTTCAAAGCGAATTAACACATGGCGGAGCTAGTTAATTAAAATTGTACAATAGCCAAACAATTAAGTTTAAACAGGATAGTAAATTCAAAAACGTTATTAAATTGATTAAAAACCAATTTAAAATTTTGCTTGGGGCATATATTTCTTCAACTGTTAATTAATTCAGTGTTTAAAGAGTTTTTTTTTTTGTTTTTTGTTGCTAAATGATAATTAATAGGCTGGAAAAAAGCAGCCCTTTGACATATTGGTTTTAAATATTTACTTTTTGATTCCCTTTGTAAAAGGAATACATAGATATAGTTTTTATTTAATTAACAATATTGTAATGGGGTTGTAAAAGAGAAGTTAGACACAATTTTCCGAATATTAATTGAGCGCTTAATCTATATTTTTCAAGGAAGTAAAGTCTTTCCAAACATGTTCCTGTGATATAATTTTTCCAGAAAAGTATCACCACTTTTTATTTTCCTTAATTTCCAGAAACCACAGATGTGGGAATATCGCAACATTTAAACTGCCTATTGAATGTGGGTGCTCTTTATGCAGTTTTGGAATACCTGCTCTTTTCAGTGTTGTTTTCTGGGGGCTTTGTGTTTTATGCCACGTCTGTTTGCGGGTTGTATTTTGTGGCGCATTGATGGCCAATTCTCACCTCGAACGAATCCACGCCGATGAACCAATCCGGCGAGGGAACAATGCGTGTCATTAGCGAGACCAGGCTGTGATTGCTGTCGACAAACACCTTCGCCTCGCTGCGTCCGGCACCCAATGGAATCGCCGGCATGCTGAACTCGTCGAACACACTTCGCTCCGGAGCGGGCGAACCACCAGATGTCGAGGTGGATGTGGAGGTGGAACTAGTGGCGGTCGGGGATTTGCCTGTCTGCTGCATCTGCTGCTGCTGCTGTTCGCCGGCATTGCTGTCCAGCAGATCCGAGCGACCCGTCTCCGCAAACTGTTTGACGGCCGCCGTCGCCGGCTGTCCGATGTGGTACAGTGCATAGTTGGCGTTGTGGGTGCGACCTGCAGGCGGGAAAATGGGAAAAACCAGATCATCAGTGGTCAGTGATGGGCAAAGTTCTGATATTTTCTAGTAAAATTGAATTAATTATCCCTCAAGTTTTAGCTATTTTTGGAAAGAATTTAAAGAAATATTATACTTAATACATTTTATTAATACTTTTGATTTAAAATAATGCTAAATTTATTAATTTTCCTTAGACTTTATATATCTCTTAACTTTTATTTTTAGCCACAGCACTGCCAACACTGCTTATCGGTGGCAAGTCATTAAAATTTAATGAGCTTTAAAAACCAAACAGAAAGAAATGCTGCAAAATTTGCAAATATTTGCAATTTAGCAGCTCGTTGTAACTTCTCTTCCGCACTTCTGCATTGGGAAGATTTTCTGCTTTTTTGTGCGCAGCTTTTCAGCGGTTCGCAATGGTGTCAACTTAAGTGGCAGATTACGTATACGCAGTGGCTGGCATCGAATTAAAGCGAAAATTGTTCAGCGAGAGTTGGGCGGGCGGTTGAATAAATGGTTGCTATGGGAAATCGGTATGGGAAATGGTGAAAAATACTTAATCGTATGTAAAAGAGTGACAATAATTGAAGAGTTTCAAGAGCAAAAGCGGCAGCTGTGATGCGCTTTTGTGGAAATAAATGGGAATATTGAAGTGTAAATATTTTAAAGGAATTAATTTTTTGAATAAGGATTAAGACCTTTTTGATGGCAGCAAGAGTTTTTAAACTTCTGGCATTTATTTTAATATTTAATTCAAGGAATTATTAATATTTTCTCTTAAATAAAAAAGTGTTATTTGATTTTATTGTTTATGGAGTTAAAATCCTCAACATTCTTTTGTATTACTTCAACTTAAAACCTCTCTGATTACTTTGGTATCATTAAGGGCCATCCTGCCTCTATTTGATTAGCTTCTGAAGTTTATTTTGTCTCCTTTAAGACCCTGCAACTTCCTGGCCATATTTATCCTTTGCCTTTGCTCCCGCGCCGCAAGTAATTTAAAACTGCTGCGCTCCAATTCGCGCTGGGCCTCAAAGAGTGTCAACCCGCTCCAAAGCCGCCCATTAGCCGCCACGAAACCTACCATAAAACCGACATCCTGCTCCCTCTACCAGTAGCTCCAGGGGGGGAGAAGAAGAGGAGGTGAGAGGCAGGCACATCCTGCAGTGGCCTTTGATGTTGGGCCTGCGGTTTTTTGTTTGCATGCTCCTCCTTTGGAGGTCTCAGGATCCCGGCCTCATCGAGTAACCTCAACACCAACAGCAACAGTAACACCAACACCAACAGCAACAGCAAACACGAACACATCCATCGCTCGGCTCTTATTTGTCTTCAATTAACATTGCAACATGCCACTTGTGCCACTTTCGCCGCTTTGTCTTCTTTCATCTGTCATTTCATTGCGAGATATTTCTTTGCGCTTTTCATTTCGTTTTATCGCTTTTCTTTTTCATTTTCGCTGCTTTCCGTTCCGTTTCCGCTTTGCTGCCGCCGCCGCTGCTGCAGCTTATTTATTAGTTTTCTTCAGCGCTCTCTCTGTGGACTTGTTTTTAATTTTAGCAAGTTTTTTTTGTGCCAGTGTAAGACGGCAGAGTTCTTTGACAACAAGCCGTGACGATGGTAGCGGACTAATGAAAGAGAGCAAAACTACAAAGCATATTTCTGTCTTTTCAATGTTTGCGCTTTTGTATAAATGCCGCCAGTCTTTCGAGCGTTTTCCCAGACCAACGAACTGTGTCAAATGGAATATTATTTATTTTCGCTGGCATACTTTTCTCCACCTTCCACTGGCACTGCCACTCCGTGTAATTGACAAGCTCCTGTAGCATACTCTCGGGTCAATGCTGCCGCCTCCCTGCCTGTCCAATGTGGATTGTGTCAAAAAAGTTGCCGAAAAAAGGTGCTGTCCGTAGAGAGAGTTTTTCGAAAAGTTTCTGGGGATTTTCAGCAGATTTTGTTGCATATTGGTAAAGGTGGAAGGTAGGAAGGAAGGAAAACAGATTGGCTAATAAATTGATTCTGGGAAAACTGTGTCAACTATGGCACAACGAGTTTCCATGTTTTGTGCATACACAGGACCCGAATCGATGAGAGGATTGCAAGCATTCCAATTTACTGACAACTATACTGTTTTCTGGTTGGAAGAGTTCCTTTGTGTTATTCAAGTAAATATTTGTTTACAAGCACTCAAAAATATTCTCGTTATTTCAGATATTTTAACCTAGAAAATAAAGGTCACATCAGCAGCTGCTTTCGCTTTCACCTTTAAATGCACATAAACATAAGCACACATTAAGGGCAAGGCTGGGGCAATCAATCAATTACCAAATGGCCACAGAATAAGCATAATAAATTTGCAATTAAATGCTTAAATTGTGCAAATGGTTTCCCGATTTAAGGGACCTCCCTTTTCCGTGGTCAGTGTCCGCAGTCCGCCACTTAAATGACCGCACATCGCTACCGCTCCTGCTCCTGCTGCTCCTGATTTCCCTGTTCCTGCTGCCCGCGGGGGCGCTATTCGGTCGGCCAGATAAATGGCGCTGTAAAAATACCAATTTCTGGGCCACTGCGATGAATGGCGGGGGCGAAATTAATGCTTAATTATGCACATTAAAAGCCAAAAACAGCCACGAAGCTGACGGAAATTACTGCCAAGCCACGGTCCCACAGTCCCGTCGTCGTGTGTGGCACGTAATATAAATGCAGGCCACGTATGCCCCATAAATTTCAGTTAGCATTCGAATGAAAAGACATTGCGCATACGCCCCGTATAGCGTTGCTAGTATTTGCTCTCTCTCTGTCTTTGTCGCTGTCGCTGTCCCTGTCTCTGTCTTGCCATATCATAATTGAAAATCGGACAACCTTGCTGGGTCATAATAACAACAAACATTGATACATAATATCTAAAAAGTGCAATCTGGCAGCTGGCCAAAACACAACCGCTGCCATGACTCATAGAGAGAAGTCTCGGCTCCTCCGCTGGCGTATGGCTTTTTAATTGCCAGAAAAATATGCTCGAGCAGCAGAGAGAGAGACAGGGTATTAATAAATGTATAAATTCAGCCAATATGACACACATTTCTTTCAATTTATGACGCACAGCTGACACACTTTTCCCCCCAAGCAAACACACTATCTCCACACGGACACACACATTGACTTTTGTCAGGTTTTCCTCTGCGAAAAATGAATTACGATTCCGCCCTTTTTTTTCTGTTTGTGTTTGTTTTCATTTTCGTTTCGGTTGGATGCTCAATTTCCTGCGATTTCCGCAACGAAAAAATTTAATTATAGGCTATAAATTTGAATTTAATAGCCTAGGCATTAAGTCACAGGCACAAGCGGCATTGTCTTTGCCAGGAAAAACCAAGAGAAAACAGCTCAAAAAAAAAAGTATAATAAATAAGAAAAAGAAAGTACACATAAATAAGCCAGGAGGAGAAGGATTAACGCAGCAGCTGAACACGACAAGTGAGGAAAAGGCTGGGAAAACCCCGTAGCACGGGCGGAAAAACCGAGTGAAATGAGTGTGTCAGCACGTGTGCCATTTGATGGAATGCTATATGCATGCGTGTGGCTATGGCTGCATCCCAATACTTAAATACTGATCCCCGAGCAGGAATCCATCAAAGCTTAATTCTCTCTCGGGGAAAATGAATAACGTTCACGCACTCACATTTATTTATATACATATGTTCGGAATATAGATATATTTGTTGTTGAGAGTGACGCAATTAATTCGAGCTCACATGTATAATTCACTCTAATATTTCCATTAAGATTGATGAACAACTTTAATTGGAGAGCCACCAGAGGTGGAGTTGCCTTGATTAATATGCTCTCCAACCACAGACACTCACTCATTTGCCTGGCAATTAGCCCGATATATATATTTAGCATCAAACCCAGTATCAATCTAAAGCAAATCTATTGAGCAGGCCGCTAATTAAAAATTCATTTTTCCCTGTTATATTTACCTTTCTCCGCACGCAGCTCACTCTCTCTCCATCTCACTTAATTATGTATGTCAAATTTAATTGGCTTGTCAGTCCAGCAAGCAAATAGCAAATGGCACTGCCTGAAAAGCCGACAGACACGCTATAAATACATTACAGACCCGAAAAACTCGGGTGTGAGAGGTGGAATATAATAGAAGCGCACACCTGGCGTATACGTAATTTCGTGCCAGTATTATAATCATTGCTCTGTGCACATGCGAATATCATTTCATGCTAAATAAATATTTGCATTTAAACCTAATTTCTGCTGGCTGTGTGCCTGTGTGCTTAATATCTAAAATTTAAGGCCTGGGTGGGAGCAAGTCTCCAAATCTCTGACATTGTCACATGTCAGGGACTGGAGCTGTGAGCTGCCTTAAGACACATCCACAGATGAACCCACCAACCAGCACAGGCACCTAGAGTGACATTACGCATACGCCGCATATGCTGGATGCAGAATGCTGCCATTTCCATGCGCCCAATAAACCCAAGGAAGTGGAATGAGCGACTGCGACTGCGAGTGCGAATGCAGATGCAACTGCGACTCTGACTCTGACTCTGACTCTGACTCCAACTCCGTTTCCAACTGCGACTGCCACTGCCTGTTAATAGTAATTTCTGTCATATTTGCCAAAGCAACTTGCAGTCACGGCGCCCGATAAAATGTCAACTTGACTTGACGTTGCCTGTGATGTGGTAACCTAGATTTCGCTAAGGCACTAGCATCAACACCGAGTACGTGGGAGATTGCCAGGCACTTCCCCATGCCCCATCTCTGTCTGTGCCGCATCCCAACCTAACCACCCACTTTTGTGCTTTGAGCAACCGCAACAGACACGCAGAGAATAACAAATCTCAGGAGGCACCAGGCTTAGGTGCTTCATATATCGGCGGGAATAATCTGATTTTGTAAAAGTACTAAAGATTTAATTTTAATAAAGAATTTAAAAAAAATCGAATATAATAATTTAACCAGTTAAATTTCTGCTAATATGCTTAGGTAATTTCTTAATTGAAATGTTCTTTATATTAAGCTCCATTTTAAGCTTAATTTTTCTTGCAGTGTCCCGTTTCATTGTCAGCTTTTTGGGTTGCTCTTTTAAGTTTAATGGCTGCAGGGTTGAAGGATTTTTAGTTGCATCCTGTGGCTGCCTCTCTCTCTCTCGGCTTTATCTGTGTTAATTAATGCGTGCAGCTACATGTCGGGATTAGGCCAAGATGTGCCTGGGCCAGAAGCCATCAGCTGGCCAATTATGTTGGCAAACAAACAGGCAAGCAAGCAGGCATTAGACTTGTCACTTGGCCCCATTTTGCTTCGCCTTTTTGCCCAACATCTTGGCCCTCTCCTATTGACGCCCTCACAATGAGCCAGTAGCTTTGGTCCTGATGTTTGTGTGAGGCTCAGAGGGGATTACAAACGAAATTGACCAAAAACATAACAAGCTAACAAGATGCCTGTTTGCCCGTCTAAAGAGCACCGCAGCACTAACAATGGCCGAGGCGAGGCGAGCAACAACAGTTTATAAAATCATGTGACAAATGAGGGTTGCTTAGCCTAGTTAGTTCGAGGAGGTCCTTGCCCCGTCAGGCTCTCCTATTTATCTGTCTGCTCCATCTGTCATTTGTCCCGGAGCGTCTGTTCTTTATGACTTGTGTCTCACTGTGCCAAATGAGTGTGCCAATTATTTCGGATTTTTTTTTCCACTTGGAAACTCATTTCTTAAAAGTTTTGAAATTTTAAAATATAACCTGAACTATATAAAACAAGAAAGGAAGCTAACTTCGGCACGCCGAAGTTTGTATACCCTTGCAGTTTCCAATTGTATAAATTATAATCTATCCTAATATACATAATATAATATGAATTACTTTCATATTCATACAATTTTTACAGTTTTACATTTTTTTACATTTTTTACATTTTTACATGTAAAGTAAAATGTAATTTTTCTCCACGTTTACCGATCGTTATGAAATTTACAACAAAATTCTGAAAAAATATGAAATACTAGTATCTCAAAGTAGAAGAAATTATGTT